>CBVK0100201708.1:0-12264 GCA_900067695.1 Picea abies | reverse complement strand
AACGTGATAAGAGTTTGGTCATATTGTGTTGCCCTTGGGATTAGAGTAATGATTAATAGGGATTGTCAGGGGAATTCGTGTGTGTGTGTGTGTGTGTAGTTGATACAAAAATATTGTATTCAATATGGACATTAAAATATTTTATTTATGTCTAACATTGAAATTACACATATCCCTCGGTGGGATGTAAAAAGTGCCTCTTTATGCAATAAATATTATAAATAGTAAATTTATATTATAATAATTATAAAATATATTTTAATAAAAATATAATATTTATACCTTATCATATTAATACATATTTAAAAAAAATAAAAATACTATGTATTAAATGATAAAGCGTCATATTAAAATCCACTCAAATGAATTTGGCATGTGTTAATCTTTTTGTATGAAAAAGGAGAGGGTTTAAACATGGGATGTTTACATGGTAGCATGTTGTTCCAACCACAACCTAATAGATATAATAATAATTAAATATGCCCCTTGTCATAATGTTGTTGGGAATTTGGCTAGTTTTATGCCAATATGTGCCCAATTTGAATCCCCTCAGTTAGATGCACCAATCTACACCAATGGGTTGTCCTTGGAATAAAAAAGTTATAATTATAATATAGTTACGATATTAATAAAAGTCTTATATAAACACACGTCAAGTTGTAGTCTTGTGATTAAGACAAGGAATCACCATGTAATAGATTCAAGTTTAATCCTAATGGGTGTAGAACCCTTTCCTGTCGTCTTAATCAAATTTGGGAGGGCTCCACCTTAAATTAGATTATGGGCTCCAGCTTAAATTAGAGTATGTTAATGTGCAAGTGTACCTTGGTCAATGTATATTTATTTCTTGTTGGCTTGCCAAAGTTTGACAAGACTCTGAGTTAAAGTGAACCATGTTATTAAATTGGTTAATGTTCAATGGGCATGGCCTAGGGTTTATTGGGTATAGAGCTCCCCACATTTACAAGCATGTTTATCCTAACTCTTGAGAGAACGTAAATACCTTGTTTCATACATAGAGCCACAATTATTTGGTTTTCTAGTGTCAAGTCTTTGTTATAAACATTCAAGACTTGTGAACCTAGCATGAACTAATCTAGATACTAAACATATATATTGGGTTGTTCTTTTACTATGGCATTAGATGTTATGGTTCCACCCTAACTCCCCTAGTTAGTAAAGTATATTATTACTTAATTTATTGAGGGTCATGTTTATTAATAAGGCCCCACAAGGTAGAATAATGTGAAATTAATAAATGTATGTGACCTCATTAAAGAAGGTCCCCTAAATGATGGTTGAGGCCTCATTAATGGAGTTCCACTAGGTGGTTAAGGTTTTGGTCAATTAAAAACTATATGTAGTCATAGAAGTGATGTAATCAGTTGTCAAGTGAATATTATTGTATTTGGATCTTTGTTCATGTTGGAGGTTTCCCCCTTGAAGAGGCAAGTGAACATTGCATCTAATTATGAATACCAATAGAGGTTTGCTTACTGCTATTATTTTCTGATTATGGTTCTATTTATTTTCTTTTTGCAGCTATATTTCCTTCTGTCTTGTTCTATTTATTTTCTTTCCACATTTATGTCCTATCTATTTTTCTCTAAATATTTTGTTTCAACTATAAAAGAACACCATAAGTGGTATCAGAGCACTTTCTTCTGCCAACATACATTCCAATTTTAGAAGAAAAAAATTTGGCTAGAGATGTGTTCTAATGTCTTTAGATAACATAGAGATTTTTCATTCAATGGGTAAATCTAAAATTGAGGAAGAATACATGCATAAAATACAAGAGGTGTCACTTGGTTGGACACCCTTGTCACCATTGTCGGTACCCCTTCAAGTAGTATCACATCAAACAATGTTTGTATACAAATATATCTCCCATGTACCTCTAGTATATTCAAAGCCCCTTAATGCACCTAAAACCAACCTTACATTATCTTGTAAATTGTCTTGTTATTGTAGTATATCGAAAACAACACTCAAGGGGATCACTCTCCCATACCATAGAATTGGGTAGTATGACTAAGTGTACGGTCTATTCTCCTTAGTTGGTGTTGAGAAAGATTTGACTTTGTACTATTGTTCAGAACCCTCTAGTATACTAGATAGATATAGCACTTGACACTTCTTTGTCATTAGGTGCCTACAAACCTTAGCCTCTTCTTATAAACCATAGTTTCTACAACAAGCCAGTAAAATTCCTACATAATTTGCAATATCAAGAATTTGGGAATTTCATCAATGCAATAATACTCATAGTTTGGGTCTTTCCCACACCATTGTGAGAGACCTAGCTCAAAAAATCCTTTCATAGAACTAATCATTGTGGTGTCACACTGCAATACATGTTTTTTTATGTGGACTCCCTCATACAATTTCTTGTGACCTCTCTCCACAGATTCCTCTAGGGACATTAATTGGATAACCTCTTTAGTGGACCCAGTGGTCCCATGAAAAGAACCCATAACATGTCATCCATGGATGAAGTAAAGAAAATGGTCGAGTCTCTCTCCCATATAGTTAACAAAATGGAAACCAATGTATCTTCCGTCACAACATAAGTCTCCCTTTTTTTTGAAAAAATTACAAATTTAAAGGGTAAGCCTAAGGAGGGGGGACATTCTTTGGTGAAGGCTCCCATAAGGGTAAGCACCTTCAGGAGGAATAATATCCCATTAATCACTTCTCATTTTTTTTATCATTCCCAGAATCCAATGCCTCTCCTATCTAAAGTTGATCTAAATAAGTTTGATGGGTCAGATCCAACAAGTTGGGTTGATCAAATGGAGCATTGTTTTTCCCTTCATACAATAGCAGATGAACTATTGAAAATATGAATATGTTTCCTCTATTTGGATAAAGAATGTTGGCAATGATGGAAATGGCATAAGAATACATCTGAGGGATCACTGCATGGAGTGCAATTTATGAAATCCTAGTTTGTTCACTTTATCAGAGACACAAAAATTTTGGACCAACTTACCAAATTGCAACAAACTGGCATGGTGGAAGACTATATTGATTTTGTTTTAATATTTGGTTGTTAGAACAGAAAAATTAACTAATTATTATTTTAAGAAATGTTTTATCAATGGTATTAAGGAAGAAACACGGGGTCTTCACTTTTTGAACCTGTGACATAGCACGTACATTCATGAGATATTAAATAATGCCCTTAATTTCACTAGATATTAGTAAATACCTCCCGAAATCATTTTGTTGGAACCCCCTCCCAATACATCTTTCCAATAATAAAAACCCATATTTTTACTAGATACCCCTTTTTATACCTTGCAATACCTATAAATCCCCCCATACTTCTCACTCCCCCCAATACCTACAATATATTGACCTTATTTTTCACAATTTAAAAACAAAACCCCCTTTATGAATGAACATGATACGATATTGGTCAACAAGGTAAATCCCCCCTGGGAAGAAATCAAATCCCAAGTAGAGTTGAACCACCTTGTTACTTAGTTGGAGACCAATCAGCATGCTCATCATGCCCATGTTATATTCTATGCGTAATCCAAACTCCCCAACTTTGCTCCATGTCCCCACCCAAATATGGTGGTTCCTCGGCAACCCACCCCACCCATCAAGATCCACAAGTTGATATAGGATGAAATGGAAGAATATCAACTCAAGGGTCATTGTTACAATTGTGATGAAAAATATTCTCCAAGGCATAAATGTAAGGAGAAAGAATGTCCATTTCTGAGGACATTTCTGATGAGGAAGTTGATGGTGGAACTTAAGAGGAGGTCACTCTCATCACTAAGGAAGTTCCTCTTCCTAACCAACAAGGTGAAGAATCCTAAATCTCCCTTCATGCTTTGACCAATATTTCTTCTCTTTAGACATTAAAGTTGGTCAGTTATATCAAGTAGCATATGGTCATAACCTTAATCGATAAGAGTAGAACCCATAATTTCATCCATAATCCCAAGAAACACATTTCTATATTCATGTTGTTAACAACTTTTAGATTATGATTGTTAATGGGGGATCTATGAAATGTGGTGGTTAGTGTGAAAATTCAAATGGGTGAGTATTCTTTAAAAACTCACATGTTTGTCATTGAAACTAGTGGACGTGATGTTGTTTTAGGTGTTGAGTGGATAAGAATATTAGGACCCATCACCATGGTTTCCTAGAATTATACAAGACTTTTCAAAAGGATGGTGATTCCTATATGCTCAAAGGTCTCCAAGAAAGTTCTTCAAAAATCATTATCTCCCATTATATGGAAAAGATTCTAAAAAAGGGTCATTCCAACATTATTGATAGTTTCGTTCTATTCAAGCCTTTGAGGATACTTCTCATCTAGTTCATCCAAATGTTTTGTTAGTATTGGACAAATGTCAACAAGTATTTAAACATCCCCAAGGTTTATCACTCTCACATGGAGAGCATGTTCAAAGCATACCACTACTTCATGGTAGCCTACCACCAAATGTGCACCCATATCATCATCCTTTTGCCAAAAAGAATGAAATTAAAAATATTGTACAAGAGCTATTCATTACCAATATCATTTGTCATAGTGCCAACCCCTCCTCTTCTTCGGTTGGAAGGGTCCAAAAGATAAGTCACTTGGCACATCTGTCCTAATTTTTGTGCTCTTAACAACTTGATAGTGAAAGATAGATTTCCCATTCCAACCATCAATGATCTCCTAGATGAGATACATGGAGCACAATTCTTTAACAAACTTGATCTTTGCTCTAGTTATCACCAAATTCATATGAAGGAATCTCGTATTCCCAAGACTAATTTCCACACTCATGATTGACATTACAATAATTTGGTGATGCCCTTTAGTCTTTGCAATGCACCTTCCACCTTTGAGAGTTGCATGAACCACATATTTAATCCCATTCTACATCATTTTTGTCAATTTGGTCTTCTTTGATGACATCTTGGTCTAAAACAAAACTTGGGCAACACATGTGGCACATGTGGATCAAGTCTTACAACTCCTATATAATCATTGTTCATTCCTCAATCATTCTAAATGTGATTTTGGTGCTTCAGGAGTTGAATATTTGGGACACATTCTTAGTGGGCAAGGTGTGCATGTTGATCCTAAGGAAATTGGAGCAATGAAAAATTGGCATTGTCCTAGGACCCTCAAAAGTTTGTGTGGGTTTCTTGGCCTCACAGGATACTACCAGAAGTTTGTCCAAAACTATGGTAAAATCATCATTCCTCTCACCACCCTACTGAAAAAAAATGTATTTGGTTGTAATAAGGATGAATAGGCTTTACAGGATTTAAAAAGTGTTGTGTGTACCACACCGGTCCTTACCCAACCTAATTTCAATAAGAATTTTGTTTTGGAATGTGATGACTCGGGAAAAGGCATCAAGGTCATGTTAATGCAAGAAGGATTCCTACATTCCTTCAACGACAAGATATTATGTGATATAAACTTGGGGAAATCCATCTATGAGAAGGAAAATTTGTATATTCTTCATGTTGTTAATATGTGGATTCCTTCCTTGATAGGGTGTCATTTCCATATTAAAAAAATGATCATAGTTTGAAATATTTCCTAAAACAAAATTTATCGCAAAAATGTTAGTTTATGACTATGGGATTATCTACAAAGAAGGGCAACAAAAATGTGGTGGTTGATGCTCTCTCTAGGAAGTATGATGACGAAGGGTCCATATTGGTCTTATCTTTCCTAGTGTCTAATTGATTGTAGGTGGTACATCTAGAATGGTAAGTGTATCCCAAGGTCATGCACCTAATCCACCACCTACAAGCTGACCCATAAGAACACCCAAGTTATAATTGGTAAGATGTTGAGTTCCACTATAAATGCCATATATTTTTGGTTTGATATTCCTCATTTAAATCCAAAGTGTTTTTTTAATTACACTACTCTCCCACATTGGGTCATTCTTTTGAGAAGGCATGCAGAAGGACATCCACACCTTTGTGGCAGAATGTGATACTTTCCAAGAGTACAAAGGGGAAACAATAAATCCTCTAGGATCCTTACAACCCTTATCCATTCATTTTTTGAAATCCCTTACCCACTCCTACCACTATGTGGGATATCATTCATATGGATTTCATTGTGTGTTTACCAAAATCAAGAAACAAATTAGTGATAATGGTAGTTATTTATCGCCTTTCCAAATATGCTCACTTTTGTGCCTTACAACACCCATTCAAGGCCTCAACAATAGCACAAATATTCATGGACAATATTTTTAAACTCCATGGCATGCCTAAATCCATTGTGACTAATCATGATCCCACCTTCACCAGTAATTTTTAGTGGGAATTGTTCTAGCTTCAAGGTATCTAATTGAATCTCAACAAAGCATATTACCTCTAAACTGATGGCCAGCCAAAATTTATTGACAAATATTTGGAATATTATGTATATTGTTTTGCTTTAGAATCTAGTGGTTATCTCTAGTTATATGAAAGTATAATATTGCCTATCATGGTGCTACTTAAATGACCCCCTTTGAGGCACTCTATGCACAATTTCCATTGTCATTGATCTCATACTTGCCAAGCCTATCTAAGGTTTTGGTGGACAACAATCTAACATCCCACGATAACATTATTTATACCCTTAAAGATAATTTGGTATTGGATCAAAATTGCATGAAGCAACAAGCTGATCAACATCACTCTAAATAGCATTTTAACGAAGGGGATCAATTGTTCTTATGTCTCCAACCCTATAAATAGACATTAATCAAGGATAAGAGCCACCAAATTAACTCGTAAGTTTTATGTGCCCTATATTATCCTCAAACATATAGGCCTGGTGGCTTACAAATTGGATTTGCCTAGCCATTCTAAGCTCCACCCAGTCTTTCATGTGTCCTACTTGAAGAAATGTTCGGTCCCAATTATAGAGTTCAAACTAGCCTTCCATAATTGAAAAATGAGGTATCCATTTGGTTGATTCTTAAGGTTGTTTTGGACAAAAGTGAGCATCATTTTCACCGACACATTATCCAAAAAGTTTTGATCCAATGGAAGGATACATAGATTGAAGATGGTACATGCAAACCAGTAGAGATTCTCCATTAATTTGCTCATCTCCAACCTTAAGGACAAGGCTACTTTGTAAGGTGGAGGGCATGTTAGGGTCCCACATTGTAATGAACATAAATATATAAACATTAGTAAATAATAATAACAATAATAATTAATGAAAAAGGCACATCCTACCTAAAAGACATAACCTAATGAAGGGACGTGACCTATTAAGCATTGTGACTAGTCAATGTTATAAGTGCATCGTCACATAGTTTGTATCATCATCATCTCTTATATTTTATTCAATATAATATTTTAATCCATATGGATTCTTTTATGTTATCCTTTTTATTTTGGATATTTAGTTTATGAACCAAGTTGTTCATGTCATATTCAAGAAATGGACTTTGCTCATTTCATTTGGCATCAGAGCTCTATATTGAATTTTATAATCATCATCAAATATGCACAAGCAACTATCAAGCAAGGGACACAAGGAGTTTATACTCAAGAAACCCTCGAAGGGGAAAATTCTATTCAATTAATCATTCTCGTGTGTTTCTATTGTACAATTGGTCCATTTATATAACAATAGGTGACCATAATATCTATGTCATAATTAGATGTTTAGTTCAACCAAATGCATAACTATCCCCAATAGTATCTCCTTAAATATTTCCATGAATCTCTCAACCAATCTTCATCCCTAACATCTCTATTTTCTCCTCATCTCTGATTCTTACATAGACTTCTATGCTTGGTCCACTTCATTCAAATCCATCATATAATTTAGACATTATTCATGATCACAAGTAGGGGTTAATACTTCATACTCCCCCTTAATGAATACTTGTGAAATCGGTATGTAATCATCATCCTATGTCTCTTCAACTCTCTTTTGAACCAGTTCCATTTTCATCTTATGAGATCTTTGTCTTCATCTTCTGTCTTCTGTGATCTTCTTCTTTGGTGTTTTATTTTCATCTTTTGTCTCGTGCACATCTTTGGTATTATTCATTCTTCATCCTCGATCTTCTTTACTTTTCATCCTATACTTGCAAAACATAAACATTGTGTTTATTGAAGTCCATATAAAAACGTTACCATCTACCAAAATACATGGGTCGTCAATCGTTGTATCTGTCGGTTCTCTAGGAAAAAATTTCTCGTACATGGTTCAACAATAATTATTTAGTCACAAACATTTTCACTCCCCCTACATCATAATTCATCATCATCAATCATCATCCTAGGTTTTCTTTGGATTACCCGCAACCACACTCTGGGTTTTTGTGGGTTACCTTCAACCATTACATCCTCTAGGATTTTGTGGATTACCCTCAACCATCACAATTCTCAAGTGGTTTTGGCTTGCCACGAATGATACATTACATCAAGCAGTTTTTGGTTGACCACAAACCTTACTCTATCATGACAAGTGGTTTTTCATTTACCAAAAACCATTCAACATTCAAATTATGGGGGTATACTTGCATCATCAAGGCTTACATCAACATTTGACTTAGGTGCATACAATTTCAAATTTTCATTTCAGGCTAATCTATCCCTTATACAAACATTGAACTAAGGCCATTTTCTTTCCATCATCAAAAAACATCATTTAAGGAGGACCTTTAAACTTCTTAGGGATTTCATTTTTCATGGATTCATTATTTTTGCATCTAAATTTTTGAATACATTGTATTCCTTTATTCTTACCTTGCTTCTTCACTTCATCATTCATTCATTTGGGAGCTTCATTCTCCATTTCCATTTTCCAGTGTCATTTTCTTTGTTGCTTCATCCTTCTCTATCCTTGTCTCTTTTCTCTTCAATATGCTTTTCTCTTTTGCTTCTTTTGTTCACACCTAGGAGTCTGCCTTCTTCTTCTTCAGACATTTTTTTCTTGATGCCTTCTTCTTCTTTAGTCATTTTGTTATTGATGCCTTCTTCTTCTTTATTTTCTTCTATTGTATTTTTCATTCATGGAATATGCATCTTCTTTCATCTTTCTTTGGTTGCATTATCTGTATCAAATGTTGACTCTTTCATTAGGAGTATGTCTTTTTCTTACTTGAGATCTTCATCATGATATTCTTCATGTCTTCATAATATTTTTCTCCGGTACTCAATGGTTCCAACAAACATTTCCTAACAAAATTTGTCTAAAGTCGGAATGGTTAGTTCCAACATAGACTCAAACTTGTGACAATAGTTGGCCAAACTAAATATCACGACAATAAAAACTCAATTCTTTAAACCAGATTTACATCAATGTTTTTTTCATGACATGACAATATCTAGATACTTGACTTGATTTTGATTTTGATTATTGCTTTACCAACACTTCATTACATAACTGGGATCTTTCAACTCACACTTGGACTTGACTTTGAATTTACTTGGACTCTAGACTTGACTTCAACTCGATCATAACTTTAGCTTTCTTTTGACATTGACTTATACTTCCCACTTGTTAGCCATATCTAACTTACTATGACTAAGAATAATGAAAAAACAAGACTTCATTACATAATGATTATTTTGAACTCAAAAACACCTTTGATAAACTTTCACTCCCTTTTTCCTTTCCAAACAAATTTATTTTTCATTTTTCCTTAATCAAATAATCCCAATTTAAATGTCAAATGCCAAAGTGATATATAACCTTTTCGAGTGAACATTTATTTGGCATGGCTACATGGTCTTCTTCACATAATTTTGGTCCAATACATAGCCTTGACTAAAATGTAGCCTCTTTCTCCTTACAATTGATGATTTCCCATTCTATGCATTATTGCAACATGTGCATAACTTCTTTCTCAGTGAATTAGAGGCAATTTAGAGATTATTCAACATGATATGGTCTATATTGCAATTTCAAGATCAATGTATGTAGACACTTGACAACAATGATGCCTTTGTAAAAAAAATTATAGTTGCTCAATGATCATTGTTACTCATTGTTCATTTCCTCACAATTGAGCCTGAAGACCGGCTCTTAAGTTACAATAGCATATCCTTCTCACAATTGAGCCTGAAGACCGGCTCTTAAGTTACAATAGCATATCCTTCTCTCCACATTGAATTTCTTCATGATGATGCATTCAGTCAATCATGTCCACTTGTTTATCTACGTAACTAATTATATTGGTAGCATTTTGCATAATTATGTTGTAGAATTTCAAGTCCCTCAACCTATATATAGTTGTCATGGTTGTGGATCCTTTTCACACTATCTTCACATGGAGCAATGGAAACAACATTCATTATCTTTGACCAACTTCCATAATTTGCTTGAACAACCACAAGCTACTAAGATTTTAATCAAGTATATTTTATCAATTGAGAACCATGGTTGGAAATATATCCAAGCCATAAGATTTCACTTGACAAATAAAGCTTCTTTGATCCAGAGATTAATCTTGCACTAAACCTCATTTTCTGAGCTATTGCAGTTGAGAGTGCATCATAGCAGCCTAACATTAAAATGATCTGATCCTCCCCGATCACCTTTTGTATTTGGGTTTTGGTATTCATGTCAATGAGTTATCCTCCTCCTCTTATGTGTTCATGATTGCTATCTCATTAAAACAATGGGCCCAACCTGAGCTTCAACCATCCCAATACTAGATAGTGCGCAAGGGTATCTTGAATGAATTCAACGAGTCCAAAATATACAAAAAATCTCGCTCAGACCTCTGACTTAGCTACAAACTTTCCCACTCTCCTCAAGCTATATGATCTTTCTATGACGATTGCACTCAAGTTTTTTTAGTTTGTAGACATACAAATAAACATGTAGGTAGCCTCATGCAGGCTTTTTTCAACCATACCTTCATGTCATCACAAACCAAAACACATGCCTAGGATCTCCATAAGCTATGATACCAAATGTTGTATGTAATAATCAGCAACAAATACACACAAACAACTATCAATCAAGAGACATAGGGAGTTTATACTCAAGAAACCCCCGAAGGAGAAAATTCTATTCAATTAATCATTCACATGTGTGTTTCTATTGTACAATTGGTCACTTTATATAACAATAGATGACCTTAAAAGTTATGTCATAATTAGATGTTTAGTTCAACCATATGCATAACTATCTCCAATAGTATATCCTTAAATATTTCCATGAATATCTCAACCAATCTTCATCCCTAGCATCTCTCTTTTCTCCTCTTCTTTGATTCTTGTGTAGACTCCTATGCTTGGTCTACTTCATTACAAATCCATCATATAATTTAAAAATTATTTATGATCATAGGTAGGATTTAATCCTTCACTCTAAGCATTTAAGTTTAATCGATATCCATCAAGAAGGAATATATATTAAAGGTCCTATCAAAGAAGTAATTTTAAAGCTCTAACTATTTAAGCCCGACAAAGTTAAAAAAAAAAATATCTGAAAATGGATTTAGTAAAATGAAGGAAGATTTTTTTTGTAAAGGTATTTTAACCTTGTGCATGGGATTACTAACATTCAAAGGGACTATTCAATAAAAAGAGATTAACATTGTTATTGATGTGAACCATAAGGAAAATTACATTAGCATTGACTTGGTGAATTAATTATTATTTTTTTTGTAAGTTAGAAACTTATATTAAATCCTGCAAAAGATGAAGATTACAACTGTCTATCTTGCATGTTGGAACATGGCAGCATTGCCCTAATGGGAAACCAATATTTCCACATGGCCAAAACAAGCATGTAAAACTTGCAGAGTTGTAAAATAAGCATGATCTACAGTGCCACACAGGGGCATAGTTTCTGAGTGCTAGACTAAGACCAAAAAATGCTAAGACCAAACTGCCCAAAACTGGATGGCCTCGCATGGCCAAAGAAACATAACTAAAAATGTAACTAAAAACAAAGAACCAGGGAGCCTGAACCAGAAGCATAATTAACTAGTTATGGGGTCAAACCTTTTCCCCGTGAAAGCCTAGCGCACCTACAAATTGTTTCTACTGAACTTTTCTCTGTCTGAGATAGCTTGTCTAAGGTCCTACATGAAAGTCATCATAAGGTCCATGCAGTGCCAACACTCTATTTCCTTGTTCTGTAGCTCATCAATGGTGGTCTTGACATCCCCTAATCCACGCTTGAGATCATCCAAGGACACCTCGAGAGTTTCTCTTTCTGCACAACGAGAGCAGGTTGAGGGGAGAGGAGGGGAAAGTGGAGAGCTTGAGGAGGAGGTGGGGTAATCAGAGGATGGAGCTGAA
>CBVK0100201705.1:0-10835 GCA_900067695.1 Picea abies | reverse complement strand
CCCTCTCTAGCCCATCACAACAACCCCTCATTCTGGTCTCCTCCCCCGGACAATTTTGTCAAGTTGAACTTTGATGGAGCTTCCAAAGGCAACCCTGGAGCAGCTGGTTATGGAGTGGTTCTTCGAAATCATTCTGGATGCATTCTTGTTATAGGAGCGGGTCCCCTTGGACATACCACAAACAATGCAGCAGAAATGTGGGGTCTGATAAAAGGCCTACATTTGGCTATTGATCGTAATATCACCAAGCTAATTGTTGAAGGGGACTCTCTACTCATCATAAGCATGCTGCACAAACTGGTAAACGGAGCAAGGCCAGACAACATTTCTCCCAGCTGGAGACTGTCTCACGGCCTCCAGATCATCGCTGATTTACTGAATCCCAATCTAGCAATCATCCCCACACATGTCAGGAGAAAGGCAAACCAGATTGCAGATGAGCTAGCCAATTTGGGAGTTGCATGGACTGGATCAGACCTCCAATGCAACGCAGAGCATGACATGAATCATCCCATCTTCCAGCAATGTGTTCGTAAGGACAACCTGGTAGACGTCCCCCCGGATGGGGTGATAGTGCGTGCAACGCGGCGTTCGGAGGATGAGGGAAGTGGACACCAGGACACGGGGGCACGTGAAGGCCCCGTTCCACCCTCTTCGTAATTTATTCAACCTGCAACTCAAAGCACACGAGCATTAATGCAAACATTCATTCAAGCATTTATTCAAGCGTCCCTCCCCTCCAGTTTTATCGATATGGCTGGGATGGCAAGGCCGCGTAATTATTTTTGTCAACCTCCCGCAGAGCTTGCTCTCCTTTTGATATGGTGTGATTTGGCTCATAAAGTTTTCGGGGCCGAGCTCAGCTCTGCGTCTTCCCTGATCTATCGTCCTCATTTTGCGATCGGGATTGTCTCTGTTCGCAGAGTGGGTTGGACAATGACACGCCCAAGGGGAAGACCCCGACGCCCTTCCATCTCCCCTTCAGAATCGCCTTCCATTACCTCCTCCTCCCAGTGCCACCCTGGACATCCTTCAGCTCACTCTCGTGGCAGGTTTTGGCGCCCAGTTTATCTAGTCCCCCCCAGCGCCATGCCCGTAGTCCCTCTGACTCAACGTCTAACCCAGACTCCCACTCTCAGCATGCTTCTCGTGGGGCTGGGCCTCTTCCCCGCGGCTCCTTCACCAACATCCAGCTGTGGGACAGCATGATGACTCTTTATGATCTTGTATTTGAAATTCGCCAGGAAGTGGACGACCTCAATTTTCGCCTACAGGACACCGGAGCCAAGGTGGATACTTTTCTTCAGACTCTATTCTCTCTGAAGAGCGCACTTACCCCTAGCTCGGATGAAGATGATCCAATGGAGATGCCGGCCGAGGAAAAGGACGACGAGGCAGAGTTGGGGTCAGACGTAGCACCCCAAGCAACTCCGGGGGCAGTGACAGATGCTAACCGCGAAGGCGCAAACGAGGCTATGGATGAAGCGGGACAGGAGCGCAACTGGGCAGCCTCGCCAGGTGTCTAAACAGTTGATCCTGCTCTGTTTTGTTATAGATTGTCAGTAGTTTTTTGAGACTCATCCCATCTCACCAGTTTAAGGGTGATATAGTTGTTGTTTCTAGTTTCAAATGCTAGACATTATATTTTGTTAAGTTTCAAACTGCATGGGTACAGGGACTGGTTTCCCCTCTGTTGGGGTAGTCCTGTGGCTCAGCTTGGTTCTATTTGTACTATGTTTTAAAACTCTGTCTCTAGAAGGCTTCTAATATACACATAT
Organism: Picea abies; assembly: GCA_900067695.1. NCBI lineage: Eukaryota > Viridiplantae > Streptophyta > Pinopsida > Pinales > Pinaceae > Picea > Picea abies. Next base: position 9,057 of record CBVK0100201705.1, on the reverse strand, counting down.
CTTACTTACAAAAAAACACATAGTTCGGTCCTCAGCCATATTAATCAATATGGGATTTTCACCCCAAACATATCGGTTCAACAACTTAAATCACATTTACATAATTACATTATAATTTGAGGGGATTTAAAACTAGGGATGTTACATGGAACAACAATGAGATAACAAACTGTGATGAGTTTGTGGACATGAAACAACAACAATGTAATGATAGTGGTGTTTAATAAAGAGATTTCATAAGTGTTCTTAATGTGCAACATGGAGGTTACTAGGTTGACTTGAGTGAAGGGAACCCCCTTTGGCTAGATGAGTATTTCAAACATGTACAAGAACAACACCATTTGTTTCTCATGTTAACATAGATATCACAACTTCCCTTGACCTCAACATTGAATTTGAGGTCGATATTGAACATTGGATACTTCGATGCAAACAAAACACCTGTACATAGGGTCATTGGGAAGAAGAGCATCAAGTGTCAAATAAATTGAGTGCTTTACCTGACAATGCACAGGCACCTTAGTAGGCGAGGAAAATATGTCTTTGTTCTCTTCTACTATCTTTTCCACCTACTATTGTTGTGTAGAGAGACCCCATGCAAAGATTTTGGCAGTTGCAGTGACCTTTCGTTCACCTCCCGACTGAATCGTAAAGAGGAAAAATATCATGTTCTGACAAACCACCTTTCTGTACTTCTTTGTGGAGATCAAATAGATCGCGGTAGTTGGGACTGCCTCTGGTACCCTGTAGAGTTTATCTGCCAAAGTAATAATGACATTGCGGTGCCTAGATTCATAAACAACATGAATCTTCCACATATGTTCTTGTCCTAACAAAAAATCACAAACTTCAATAGGGGCATCATCAAACAATACCTTGTCTTTAAAGGTTTTTATGCCATAATGCAGGTGACATTGCTACCTGACGTGAATGTCCCAAACTTGACCAAGTCAATCGATGGTGTACAGTTGAGGATGCAACACCATTGTCAGGTTCAACCTCTTGACAACCTCTGTTGATATTTGGTTCTTCTGGATATCATTGTCAACAATGAAATGGATTGGGGTCCCCTTCACCCACATCTATGAGTGGAAGAGGTGCTCCCCTTCTTCAGGCTCCTCTGGTTCCTCTGGATGGAATTTTGTGGTAGGGATGGTGACACTGGGTTCTCCGTCAATTATTTGTTTTCCCTTTTCCAGTTCCGAATCAGAGTTTGTGTCAACATCTGAACCTAAGGCTTTCATCTCAGCTAACAATGAATGTTTTGAGTGACATTCATCAGTATTGTGCCAAGGGATTTTGTGGAACTCGCACCACTTTCTAGTGTCCTTCTTTGACTTCCTAATATCCTTCTTTATTGGTGGCTTGGACTGGTTGTCTTGGGAATGGCCACCTTAATTTGTATTTTTCCCTAAGAGTTAGGGACACCCTTACAATACTTCGACTGTTGTGTATTTGTAGACCCAATCTCCCGCTTTTTCTGCTACTTAAATTTATGCTCGATTTTGACATCACATTGATAAGTGGCTCCCACCGATGATATGTCCAGAAATTCCATTTCGGTTTAGAAGTACCCGATTTAGGTGGATATCGGTGGCCATCCACCTCTTCCAGTTGCCTCACATACATCTTTCATCTTGGCAGTTACAGTTTTCATCTTGGTAGTTTTTTTCTAGATTTTTGAGTCCCAAACGTCTGGGGTCGTTTTGAGGCCCTAAACAATATTGTTTTGGACTTTTGGGGGGCCAAGGGTTTCTAACAACATAGCCTAACACTCAAAGGAATTTTTACTTATTGGATAGAACTTTTCGACGAGGTATCAAACACCCCAAACAAAGATCGTATGCAAAAGTTACGACCCCAGGAAGTTGATGTACCAACTTACCCCAACGCGGCCCACATGACTTTTGGTGATTTATCTCCTAGGGTTGGGGTTTTGGATGTCTATGGTTTTGGAATTCATTTTTTATGTAAAAAGGATTTTGGAGCCTCATTTTACTCATATTCTTGCGAATGACCACAATCATCACATCTCTTCTCAGAGATAATTTGCCACCATTCTAGCAAACTTGTTTCAGTCTACATTTTACAGTTTCAACATATTTTCTTATTGAATAGAAGCCAAGTTTTCTGTATATTTGTTATTGTTCATTGTATCTCTGTGTTAATAATATAGATCTGTATTCATTTTGTTCTTCTCATAAAATATGGATCTGTGGTATCAAAGAGGTCTGCTCCTTGTCATGCTTAATGCATGTCCCCGACGAGGTCAGGGTACAAAGAGTTGGGTTTTGAGCTTGTTTCTCTTGAGGAAAAAGGCTCTCGCACACCCAAGACACCTTCCATGGTGGGAAAAAAGAAAGATGACGGGACAAGAGATCCTTTCAAACTGTTTCTTGAGGAATCCCTCGCACAACAAATGAACGAGATGATGGATAGTTTTGCGCAAATCCTTCGACGAATACCAACAGGCGGTGAATCTTCCTTGAGAGGAAATGCCGCCCCTTTCAAGGTACATATCAACTTTGATATTCCTATATTTGAAGGTCATATAAATGCATATGTTGTAGACAAATGGTTGAATCTTCTAGAAGGGTATCTTTTTGTCCATAACTTTTCCAATAGAGAGAAGATTACATTTTTTCTCCTCAAAGCCGTCCCCCATGTCAAAGGTTAGTGGGAGAATTTCTGTGAGCAAAAGGAAACAGAAGAACCCTCATTATTTATAGTTTCATTCACCTGGGAGTCCTTCAGGGATTCTATTAAGGAACAATACTACCATGTTGGAAGTTAGGACAACCTGTATACAAGATGGACCACACTGCGGCAGGAAAAGGACCAAATAGTGCCAGAGTTCTTGAATATCTTTCATACCTTGCGCACCAAGCTGGGTATCAAATATTCTGAGTGACATATGGTGCTTAAGTACCATGGCGGTCTACATAGATACATCCAGACATAAATGGAGTTTCTGGACATCTCGTCCTCGGGCGCAGCCTATCGATATGTTGTCAAAATTGAGCAAAAGCTTAAGAAAAAGACGTGACAGTTTGGGTCTCGGAAACCCTCACATCATATTAAGGGAAAGGGAAAGCCCAACTCATAGAACAAAGGGAAAATAAAATATGGACAACCTCATGACAACCATTCTAAGAAATAGAAAAAGAAGGACAATGGAAAGACGAAGAAAGACGAAAGGAAGGTCATCTCTCAAACCAAGAAGTTTTTCTTCTTCGTGATTTTCTCTCAAAGTGAGCAAAAGGTTGCAGTCACATTCATGGCGTCCTCGGTTGAACTCTCCACGCAACATAAGCAAGTGGATACAGTCATGGAAGAATACAACAACATCTTCTCCTCACCCAATGGGGTACCTCTACAATGTCAGGTCAAGCATCCAATCGATTTGACCCCCGACACACTGCTACCACAAAGCTACTTGGTTCATTGAGAGGATCCAACACATACGCCAATAGGTTTAAGATATTTTGCAGAATTCTAATGCCAAGTACATGTAGATCCATGATCAACACCAGGTTTTGCACAAGTTTTAGGTGGGAGATAAAGTTTGGTTGCACTTGTAGAAAGAATGCCTCACAGGGCCCCATCGAAAGCTTCATCCACTCTGCTATGTACCTTATACTATCACCAAGGTTGTGGGTGACAATTATTTTGAGCTCAACATTCCCCCTTTCCTTGGCTTACACCTAGTATTTAATGTGAACCTCCTTCAGCCATATTTGCCACCATTATTGGACACCTCAAAGATAACAGAACAGTTGACACAAACATAACTCAACCCTGACTGCATGGAATATGAATCCATTGATCATATCGTGTACACACAGGTCAAGGGAACTCGCCAATAAAATCTTCACCTTTATCGAGTTGTCAAGGCAAGGTAGCTCCTGTAACATCCCCAACCATCAACAGGCCTGGGAAATGCCACTACTCAGCTCTGACTTAGTTGCGATACCAAACTGTAGCATCCCCGACCTTCCACAGAGACCGGGCAATGCCACTACTATGGAATATTCACATATAAATATAATATGCATTAAATCAAATTAACACATTTTAACATAGAGTTATTGTTACCATTCAGATTTAAATAGAATTAACAACAATTCATACATGCAACAGAACACATGATAACATTACAACATTATGCATAACATAAAATTAAGCAAATAAATTATACTTATCTTTCAACTGGAATAACACCACCAACTATGTGCAGATCTTTCATGAACCTCCTAGCCATCGACCGTGATGCTCATCACTCTCAACAATAGGTCACCCCCGAGATGGGACTAAGCTCCACTAGGCAAGGGAATCCTAGGCCAGGCAAGGTCAACAGGAAGACACACAGTTTATGAGGATGGATTCTCTCCCAGGAGCCACTTATGCCCACTGCTCACAGACTCTCATTCCCCACATGTCTGTCCCACCCCAGGAGTATACACCTTCACTGTCACACTAGACAGTCCTTCGGCTGCTAAACCTCCCTTGCCTTGGGTTTCAACAACATGCCAGACCGGAATTCTTCGAGCTCTATGGCAGCTACAGGACCCCTTCTAGGAGTTCTCATTTCCTCCACGCACTCTCTCACCTTGAGAGAGTCACTCACAGGCCTGACAACCTACTTCTTCAACCACAACCACCTCTCTCACCTAGAGAGAGTGTTGCAGACATGCCTGACAACATGTTTCTTCAACTCTGTTCCATCACAAGGAGGACAACTGCAAGGCTCAACAGGGAACAAGCGATGACAACAAGCCACACTCAGCCAAGGAAATGCATGGCCACAACAACCCACAGTTATAACACACATGACATAGACATTTACGGAATGTTCAGGCTTCACAGAAGACGCGACTCAGTCCACGGGTTTGCCACTGGTTTCAGGGTGCGTGATAAGGAATCAACACATAGGTCGATCGTAGAGAAAACAAGATAGACGATGGATTAGACCACGAGTTTTCTCATTGAGTTCAGGATGCGTGACTAGGAAACAATGCAGAGGTCGATCATAGAGGTTTCAGGTTTTGACTCCCAGATGGAAGAATGGACAAAATGAACCACCTTGCCGTGAGGGTTTCCTTCGTTGTGCATGGGTATGCAAATGCAGATGTAGAGGCAAAACCGATTCAGACGTCCCCCGATCCTAGCGAACTCAGGCAGAGGATGACAGAATGGGAATCCCCCCCAATAGCGCTAGCTTTCCCAGCTATAACTGCATGCACCTAGGTTGACACATGTCTTCGTGCAGTCGAATGCACTCCACTTAGCATACGTTCCTTTTTTAGGAACTTAGGACAACACTCAACATGTCCACCTTAGCCTTGAGGAATTAATATTAAAATATTATTCCTTTAGAGGTAAGCCCCCTAGCTTAGCCCCTAGGCCCAAACACTTAGCCCCCTCCCTTGCCCAACCTTGTGGAAGCTTAGTCCCCCATCACTCTTTCTTCGTGGTCGATCTACACACAACAATGTGTATATTTTTATTAATGATTTTGCGTAATTACATATACAAAACAAGCTCCTGGCCTTAACATCCTAGGCTCTTTGGCCTAATCACCACATAATCCTCCTAGCTTATTATAACTCGTCTCACCAGCCTATCAAATATGTTTACAATTCATAATTACAACTAGGGCTCTATCGGGGGATATTACAACTCCTGCACCAAGGCAAGTCGTTCACCCGGGGTCAAATTCAACAGAAGTTTCCTCATCTGATGGGGGGACTCAATGTGCTGGAGACCATTTCTTCCTAAGGATGCAAGATCAATCCAAGTGGATTTCGGTGACCATCAACCTCTTCGAGATGGCTCACATACATCTTTCATCTTGGTTGTTACAGTTTTCATCTTGGCAGTTTTTTTCTAGATTTTTGAGTCCCAAACTTCCAAGGTTGTTTTGAGGCCCAAAATGACGTTTTTTTGGAATTTTCGAGTGCTAGGGACTATTCCAAAAATACGTTGGCCTTGACAAAAGTTGTACTTCTTAGATAGACCTTTTTGACGAGGTTTCAAACGCCCCAAATGGAGATCGTATGCAAAAGTTATGACCCCAGGAAGTTGATGTACCAACTTACCCAAACGGGGCCCACATGAATTTTGGAGCTTCATCTCTTAGGGTTAGGTTTTTGGATGTCTAGGGTTTTGGAATTAATGTTTGATGTAGAAAGACTTTTGGAGCCTCATTGTACTATCTTCTTGTGAATGAGCGCAACTGTCACATCGCTTCTTAGAGATAAGCCACCACCATTCTAACAAGCTTGTTTCAGTCTGCATTTTACAGTTTCAACATATTTTCTTATTGGATAGAAGCCAATTTTTATTGTATCTATGTTAATAATATAAATATGCATTCATTTCGTTCTTCTCATAAAATATGAATGAGTACCTGTGTAGATCCCCATAGTATTTTAGAACCAGATGTTGCTTGGAGTCTTTAATACTGAGCTTGGTGCGTAAGGTATCGAAGGTATTCAAGTGAACTTTGGAACTATTTGGCCCCTCTCTTAAGGTAGTGTGGTCCATCTCGTGTACTAGTCATCATAGTTTCCAACAAAGTAATATTGTTCCTTGAAGGCATGAACAAAAGCTTTCCAAGTGGATCCCGGCCCAAAAATTGCAGACTCATCCTCGACATGTTGCCCACAGTAAGTCTCTCGCCAATCTCTGACATGGGGAAGGGCCTTAAGGATAGCGAATGTGATTTTGCCACTATTGGAAAAATTTTGGATAGAGAAATAACCCTCTAGCAGACTTAATCATTTTTCCAAAGAGTTGAGATCTATCTGTTAGAATATAGAAGATTGTGTGCTTGTTTTACCATTGACGATACTCTCGTCACCCAACCATAGGCCGAAGCCACCCTCCGAGCACCTTAACCTTGAATGAGAATTACTCTGAAAGCAAACCCTAGGCTAGATAGCCAAACAAGGTGTAGCGCATCTTCCTCCAAGGATAGCGCACCAACAATAGCTGATCAGATAGTCCAAACCCTAGCCAAGAGATAGTCCAAACTCATACTGAGAACTAGTTGCACCTGCAACCCTCCTCCACATGTGCGCACCAAACTGGGAACTGCAATTCTGAGATGTGTCAAAATGAGAAATGACGTCCTGTATTTATACTGGTTCTTCCAGATTTGCTGGGCCGACTTCTCCTTCTGGATATATGTCTGTTCAGTATATTATTATTATTTCTGGCCGACTTCTTCTCTTGGAGGCTAATAACCTAATATAAATTATCTTCTTGAGCTGACAAGACCTCTAGGGTTATTAGCCAACTCATTAGGGTTTACTCTTGCTTTCCAGAGTCTTTTATTCTCATCAGGTTCACACGTGGAGGTAAATACCTCCCACAGCTACCATAATATTAACACTCCCTCCTAGCTAGGGAGGTATTACAGGTAATGGTCTTGAGCACAAAAACATACCATTTACCTGATAGCATCAATATAGTCATCTAGACTATCTCATGACTAGATCATGAGCATCACCATCACCATCAACTACATCATCTCTCGAAACCATACTTCATCTGAGTAATTAGACATGATGCTGGATAAGTCACTCACACCATAGAGTGATACAAGAGCCACTCCTATAATCTAGAGGAGTAAATGCTCTGAACCAATTTCCGTCTGGAAAATCTATGTTGATCATTCGTCTGGATGGTGATTATTTCCAATAAACTACTAATAGTCTTCAAGGCAGTTAGAAAAAAAATAGAACACAACTGTGTCTATCCATAGTAGTACATAACTACAATCCAGTGGTTCACTACCACACCAAGTAACACACAAGTACTTGATCAACAACGTATAGTCACGAATAGTTGAACATATCCACCACAATAGTCTTCATCTATTGTCATACAATATTCATAACAAACATATGATAGCGATCTGCATAGAAACAATGTTATGCTATATACTGAATTATTTGGGCCAATATTTCACTCACATTTGTGAGCTCTAAAAGAATATCTGCCTCACGAACAGTGGAACATATCCACCACAGTAGTCTATATGTATTGTCTTCATAACAAACATCTGATAGCAACTTGCACAGAAACAATGTTATGATATAAATTGAATTATCTGGGCCAATCTTTCACTCACGTCTGTGAGATATGAAAGAATATTTTCCCTCGGAGTAGAACAATGAGATATCTGGACTATTCTTCTCAAACAAGGAAGAATAACTATTCTGTCTTCTAAACATGGACCATTCCCCACCCTGGGCCATTCTTCCTACACTAATCAAAGTGCACCCTGGAGAGAATGTATAACTCTAAGGAATGCTGAGTCTGGACCATTCCCCACCCTAGACCATTCCTCCTACACCAATCAAAGTGCACCCTGGAGAGAATGTATAAACCCTAAGGAATGTCTGTCCCTGATTACTGAGTCTGAACCATTCCCGACCCTGGGCCATTCCTCCTACACTAATCAAAGTGCACCCTGGAGAGAATGTATAACCCTAAGGAATGACTGTCCATACCATTTCCTCTATTAACCACAAGAGGAAAAGACTGTCCTACATCAACCTCCAAAACAAACCATTCCTCATGTTAACCACAATGAGAAATCGTTGTTCGGCGAGGCGGGCCAGTCTTCTTGAGTAACCCTCAAGAAGAGAGACTACCCTAGACCACTCCCTACGTTAACCACAATGGGAAGTCGTTGTCTATGATACATCAACAATCAGACTACTTCCCATGTTAACCACAATGGAAAGTGATTGTCCGTCAGAAGTCTCAATCCACTTTCCGAACAAGAAAGCATCTATCCAAGATAGACTATTTTTCAAATTTTAAAGATGAATGTCTTCAATAATGTTTTCAGTGCCCTCCTAACTTGGAGAGTCATTTCTTCCCTTTTCAATAATAAGGAGGTTGTTTCCATGAGCTCTAGCTTGAGTATGCAAACTCTTTCATCTTGGATAGAAGCTTTACCAAAATGTCTGCTTATCTGCTCATCTATGGAGATATGTATTGGAGAATCATTTTCTCCTTTCTGGACTTCATCATGGATAATGT
>CBVK0100201703.1:0-22305 GCA_900067695.1 Picea abies | reverse complement strand
ACTGGCCAAATTGGCCTTCAAAACACGCCCCTGCTCAACCTTGGTACCAGGGATGGAGAGATACGAATTTTGGGAATAACCAATAGCAGCATGCGGTACCAATTCCCCAGAATCCATGCACGCAGTATCCTCCAAATATGCAACAATTATTGCCTAGTTTTACTCCACCTCCGTTACCACCCATTCAACAAACCCCTCAGCAGCCTCAGAATCCACCACGTCCTACAATTTTTCCCACTCAACACATTCCAAATCCTAACCACAAACCACCTCTACCACTCCATAATGTTGATTTCCAGAACTATCCATCTTACAACATAAACCCTATTTCTACACAAGAAGTATAGATGAGATCTGGAAAATTTTTAAATAAAATTCAGCCCATAACAAAAACAACACCAAAGGTAATTATCGAAGAACATGAAGATTAGTCTATGGATAATTTATGAAATGAGACACCCCTGAAAGATGTTATCATTCCAAAACAGAAAGAATCTGAATCAAAACATAACACACAAACTCAGGTTCCCCAAACGCCTCCTTTTCCTGAAAGGTTGCTCATTGAAAAACCGATTGTACAATCTCAGTTTGACATCATGACTGAACTGAGAAATGTATGTGTTAAGATTCCATTATTACAAGCCATCAGAGATGTTCCCATCTATGCCAAAACCATCAAAGAACTCTGCATTAAGAAACCAGGTCAGAAACAGAAAGATCCACCCACAATACACCTAGTAGGACAGTTATCAAATTATATTTCTGAAACAACTAAAATTGTAAAGTATGCCAACCCAGGGAACCCAATAGTTTCAGTGACTATCAATAATGTTTCTATTGGTAATACTTTAGTCGATCTAGGTGCAACCATTAATATAATGACCAGCAACACAGTGGAACTGTTACAACTAAATCAACTCCTTCGCCCTACTCCTACAGTTCTTGAATTGGCTGATAGAACCACTATAAAACCTGATGGAGTTCTTGATGACATTCTTTTGACTTTAGCTTCGTGGGAATATCCTGTTGACTTCATGATTATTCATTCAAAGGACCCCACAAAAGGCCATCCAATCATTTTAGGGAGACCTTGGTTGGCCACAGCCAACGCTTTCATAGGATGTCGTGGTGGGGATATGTTTATCTCAAATGGTATTTCTTCACAGAAACTTACTTTGTTTCCACCTGCCCGACCAGTTACAGAAGAATTATGTTGGTTGAAGTGTCCCTATTATGAGAATGATGATGAGGAATCTTTATTCAGTGTTGATGATTTCCATGCACTACAATAACCTACAGAGGATGACATTTTAAACCAATTTCTTTCTGTGACAGAAAATGTTGAGTTCACACGAACCTATCTTCAATATGATCAAATTTTCAGAGAGGAATTTCAGGAACGAAGTGAGTTATTTTCCTCATTTTCATCATCCATTGTTTTCACTATTTCTAAGGACTCAGGGCCATATACCATTCTAGTAGAACTTAGTCCAGGTAGATGTCTATACATCAACTCTGAATTGAGTCTCAGTCAACAGGAACAGTTGATGAATCTTTTGAAAGAACGGTCAGGGGATTTTACTTGGGAATATACTAATATGAGGGGAGTACACCCTGACACCTGCATTCACCACATCTATATCCAACCAGGGATAACCCTAGTAAGATAGCCACAAAGACGCATGAATCCAATCCTAAAAGACTTTGTAAAAGAAGAATTACAGAAATTGTTAAATGTTGGATTCATCTATCCAATTTTTGACAGCATATGGGTTTCACTTCTTGTTGTGGTACCCAAGAAAATGACAGGGAAATGGAGGATGTGTGTAGACTTTAGGGAGCTGACCAAGGAAACCCCGAAAGACTATTTTCCTTTACCCTTCATAGATCAGGTTTTGGATACCTTGGCTAGAAAAAGATATTTTTCTTTCCTCGATGGATATAGTGGGTACAACCAAATTCAAATTGCTTCATAAGACCAGGAGAAGACAACATTCACATGTCCTTGGGGCACTTATGCTTATAAAGTGCTGCCTTTTGGATTATGCAACGCTTCTGCGACATTTTAGAGAGTTGTCCTTGGTGTCTTTGCCGACTTAATTCATGACTCTGTGGAGGTTTACATGGACGATTTTACTGTCTATAGTAACACCTTCGAAGAAGCCTTAAGTAACCTGGAGAAAGTATTGATTCGCTACTAGGAATCAAATCTATCCCTCAATCATGAAAAATGCAAAATGCTTTTAACTGAGGGAATTGTGTTGGGTCACCATCTGTCTGCTGAAAGAATTAAAGTTGACCCAGCCAAAATAGAGGTGATAGTTAATCTTCCCTCTCCAAAAACCCAGAAAGATGTGAGAAGCTTTTTGGGGCATGCTGGTTATTACCATCGATTTATTGAAAAATTCACAAAAATAGCCAGCCCCATGTTTAAACTGTTGACAAAAGGCACATAATTCTGTTGGGATGATAATTTTCAGAGTGCTTTTGAGGATTTAAAAGAAAAATTATCTATGGCACCTATTCTCAGAGGACCAAATTGGTCCCTTCCTTTACATATTTCAACTGATGCCTCAGACACTGCTTTAGGAGGAGTGCTTGGGAAAAAAGAAAATCAATAGAATTATGCAATCTATTTTACCAACAAGAACCTGACCCCTCCTAAATTGAACTACACAGTAACAGAGAAGGAATTTTTAGTAGTAGTTCATTCCATCAACAAATTTCATCACTACATTACTGGATATGAGGTTTTTGTACACACTGACCACTCTGCAATCAGATTCTTGATGAACAAACCAGTTACTACTGGTAGAATCACATGATGGCTTTTACTGCTTCAAGAATTTAACATTACCATAGTTGATCGGCCAGGGAAAGAGAATGTAGTTGCATATTTTCTTTCTCGTATTCCCCAAGATAGTATTGATAACCCAGTGAATGATAACCTCCCTGATGAACATTTGTTTGCAATAGTTGTTAAGACCCCTTGGTTTGCAGATACAACAAATTACTTAGCTACAAGAAGATTACCAACTCACTTATCACCACCACAAAAGAAAATAATTATTCAACAAAGTGCTTACTATTCTTGGGTGGGAAGTGATCTCTTTTATACAAGTCCTGATATGATTATTAGGAGATGTGTCCGGGAAGATGAAATTCCCGATATCTTCCAGGCCTGTCATGATGGGCCATGTGGAGGACATTTCTCTGACAAGAGAAGGGCATATAAGGTCTTGCAATCAGGATAGTATTGGCCGAAATTGTTCAAGGATGCAACGAAATATGTGAGAAGCTGTGACAACTGTCAAAGGATGGGAAGGCCCACTGCAGCAGACGAGATGCCCTTATGACCACAGGTGGTGATTGAACCATTCGATAAATGGGCACTAGATTTTGTAGGGCCAATTGCTCCAGTGTCGAGAATGAAGAAGTACATCTTGGTGTGAACAGATTTTGTGACCAAGTGGATAGAGGCAAAAGCCCTATCTCAAACAACTGAGAAATCAGTGATTGATTTTGTGTATGAAGAGATCTTCACCCGCTTCGGTGTGCCACAAGAGATTGTTACCGACCAAGGTGCCCAATTTACTTCCAAATTGATGAAATAACTCACAGACAAATATGGGATCAAACACTTTAAGTCCTCTCCATACCATCCACAAGCCAATGGGCAAGTGGAATCTACAAATAAAGTTCTAGAAGCAATTCTGACCAAGACCATACACTTACATCATAAGGATTGGGCCGATAGACTTCCATAGGCTTTATGGGCATACAGGACTACATGGAGAAATACCACTGCTCATACTCCTTACGAATTGGTATTTGGTAAGCAAATTCTCCTTCCCATAGAATTTCAAATCCATACATTCCGCCTAGAAGCAGAGTTGGGGTTGGATTTGAGTGAAGCACAGAAACAGAGAGTCATGCAACTTAATGAATTGGGAGAAATGAGGCAGGATGCTCTTCAAAGGACCATCCTTGTGCAAAGTCAACGCAGCAAATGGCATGACAAATACATCAAGAAAAAGCATTTTCAACTAGGGGATTGGGCACTACTTTTCGATTCCAAATACAAAACTTTCAAAGGGAAACTTACAACAAGATGGTTGGGACCTTATAAAGTAGAAACTGTTTTTGATAACGGTTCTGTCAGGATTAAGACCATAGATGATTCTCATAACTCCTTTGTAGTAAATGGACATCGATTGAAAGTGTACAACAAACCTTTGACAAAAGATGATTTCTTACAGGAAGTGGCCAAGCAAACAGAACTAAAGATAGTAGGAGAGGAGTCTTCTCCTCCTGCTGATCTTTGATCATTCAAATTGTTTTTAACATTGTGTAAATAATAAATTTTTATCAGAAAATAAAAAAAAATCAAATAATATTAAAAAAAAAACATTTATTTTCTTCTTTTTGGATATGTTGATATTTTGTTTTCAGTTTTACAGGTTTTTTAGAGCAAGTACAAAACTGAACTTTATCACTCTCTCACAACAGGTAAGAAGGTAAGACTATTTTATTTCATGAAAATTTCTTATCAATATAACTTACTTGTTTTGAAACAAATAAATTTGAGCTTGTTTGCTCCCTTTGATTGCTCATTAAAGTATGAAAGGGGCATTTATCAGGAAGGATTATTCTTTACCAGACCTGGTGAATTATTATGGGACAGAAACCCCCTTAGAGTCTTCTTTTAGCATTTCCTCTGACTCTCCAAACATGAGGAAAGTTGTCAAAGGATGGGAAGGCCCACTGCAGCAGACAAGATGCCCTTACGACCACAAGTTGTAATTGAACCATTCGATAAATGGGCACTAGATTTTGTAGGGCCAATTGCCCCAATGTCAAGAAAGAAGTACATCTTGGTGTGCACAGATTTTGTGACCAAGTGGGTAGATGCGAAAGCCCTATATCAAGCAACTGAGAAATCAGTGATTGAGTTTATGTATGAAGAGATCTTCACCCACTTCGGTGTTCCACGAGAGATTGCCACCGACCAAGGTGCTCAATTTAATTCCAAATTGATGAAAGAACTCACTGACAAATATGGGATCAAACACTGTAAGTCCTCTCCATACCATCCACAAGCCAATGGGCAAGTGGAATTTACAAATAAAGTTATAGAAGCAATTCTGACCAAGACCATACACCTACATCATAAAGATTGGGCAGATAGACTTCCAGAAGCTTTATGGGCATACAAGACTACATGGAGAAATACCACTGGGCATACTCCTTATGAATTGGTAATTGGTAAGCAAATTCTCCTTCCCATAGAATTTTAGATCCATACATTCCGCTTAGCAGCAGAGTTGGGGTTGGATTCGAGTGAAGCATAGAAATAGAGAGTCATGCAACTAAACGAATTGGGAGAAATGAGGCAGGATGCTCTTCAAAGGACCATCCTTGTGCAAAGTCAACGCATCAAATGGCATGACAAATACATCAAGAAAAAGAATTTTCAACCAGGGGATTGGGCACTACTTTTCGATTCCAAATACAAAAATTTCAAAGGAAAACTTACAACAAGATGGTTGGGACCTTGTGAAGTAGAAACTGTTTTTGATAACGGTTCTGTCAGGATTAAAACCATAGATGATTCTTAGAACTCCTTTGTAGTGAATGGACATCGATTGAAAGTGTACAATAAACCCTTGTCAAAAGATGATTTCTTACAGGAAGTGACCAAGCAAACAGAAATAAAGATAGTGGGAGAAGAGTCTTCTCCTCTTGCTGATTTTTTATCATTCATACTGTTTTAAAATTCTGTAAATAATAGATTTTTAGCAAAAAATAAAAAAATCAAATAATAAAAAAAAAAAACATTTATTTTCTTCTTTCTTTTGGATATGTTGATGTTTTGTTTTCAGTTTTATAGTTTTTTTTCAGAGAAAGTACAGAACTGAACTTTATCACTCTCTCGCAACAGGTAAGAAGGTAAGATTGTTTTATTTCATGAAATTTTCTTATCAATATAACTGACTTGTTTTGACACAAATAAATTTGAGCTTGTTTTCTCCCTTTGATTTCTCATTAAAGTATGAAAGGGGCATTTATCAGGAAGGCTTATTCTTTACCAGACTTGGTGAATTATTATGGGAAAGAAACCCCCTTAGAGTCTTCTTTTAGCATTTCCTCAGACTCTCCAAACATGAGGAAGCAATGAGCATGTACTAACTTGGGCTCATAAAATCCACAAGTAAGTGATTACTGTTCCAAAAAATTATGTCTGCAAGATTTTTATTTGTACTCACGTTGGATGATGTGGAATACATTAAGGTCCACCTTCCAACAAATCTCACTCCATCGACATTAGCACCTTATCTGGAGCAGAGATTAGAGAATATTTAGCACCCTGGACTCTACATGCCTTAATGGAAGATGTCTTTGCTAACAACCATGGGAATACACCAATGTCTCTTGGTTGATAGATCCTACAGGTGACTCGACACCAACACCTCTATTCATACCTGCTAGGATGTGTTGTAGGTACCTTGAGGCCCATTGACATCACTGGTGGGTCATCTCACATCGGTTAACGACATTCATTAATGGACGGTAATCCGATGATTTCTATTTGTGTTCGACTCCAGAACATTCATTCACACAAATCAGAATTGTACCAAGGGTAGAGATTTAAAGTTGTTGAAGACATGATTTCAGTTGATCTTTTTCAGGACAGAACAAAAGCCAGGTTCATGGATCATCATCAGATAATTTGCTGTTATAAACAGGAAGATTTTTCTCAGCAGGATATTATTGGTTCAAATTTCTCTGTAGATTCCTGATTGTTTCATCGGTACCAGTCAGTACCAGCACAGAGTTCATTAGCTACAGTGGTCATCAGAAATACCAGAGCAATTACAATTTTCACGCCCTTCAAATCCAGACTTGACTTCAAAAGAAAATTTCTACAGCAATAATTGCAGAACAAAGGGGATAGGTAATTTAACTCAGGTATCCTTAGTTCATGTTGATTTACTATATTAATTTACATATTAATAGTTTGAACTAAGGATGCCTTGTTTACTCCATAATGTTTAATCATACCCACGACCTGTACCTAATGAACCAACCCACCTCAACATTTCATATCATAAAAATGCACCATATCATCGGAGCTGAGTTCGACATGAATTTCATATGATAACACTCTGCACTCATGTACAGTTATCATCATTTTCCTACACACCATCGATCCCCACGACAATTCAAATGTTCTCCTATGCTATTCCTCCCGACTACTTCCTTCATCACATTCTCCTCCTTCGTTGCCCTCATCCAAATTTCCCTGCTCATCTATAGACCATCCCTGTGATATCAAGTGGAACCATGGTGGCAAATCGCCATGAACCGGAGACATATGTAGACTTAGAGGCCCTTACGGAGTATGAGGCAACCAGAGATATTTTTAAGAAAGAAGGATGGGAGCCGTTTCTGAAGAAATTTGATGGCTATAATGATGCAATTACGCTTCAGTTTGCTCTGCATTTTCAGGGTGGGTTCGCTAAAGTGGGCAAGCTCGAGTTCGAAGTCACGGAGAAATTTATTTCAGAAGAAATTCAACTGCCCACCACTGGTCAGAGATGGATAAAGGGACAACCTGTTGACAAAAAGATCTGTACGCAGTTTTTGAAACCACAGTACCAGGAAACACAGTGGTCCGAGGGAACATCGCGGTCATGGTTGGAACCACAGTGGGCTCAATTGTTAGCCAACCTCCAACATTACCTCATGTGTGAAGGATGGTATACCATCGTATTTCCCTTCCATGCTCGACTCCTGTTACACTTCAAAGGTAATCATCTGCTGAACATACCTTTCTTTTTGTTGAAAAATTTAAAAAAGATGGCCGAACAGGTACGAAAGGCCAAAGATTTTCGTGGAAGTCTATTTCATTTTGGTCTTGTTAAGATATTGATTAAGTCTCAACTGTCCAAGAAGCAAGAAACTTGGGATATGTTCACTATAAAAACCCTAGCCTCTGCTAAGTCTAAAGATAGGAGTGTTAAGCCTGCTTCCCCACAGAAGAAGTTGAACGCTAGGAAAAAGAGGGTTAAAACCCCGACCAAAGTCTGTGCTAACCCTAAGAACATACCCGATAGCACAATTGAAGCCAGTACTGGAGACCCTGATTCAGAACATTCATTTGATGCTCATGGGTCTGATGGAGTGGAAACCAATAATGAAACTGTGAAGAATACTACTCCTACAAAGGCACATGTTGAAATTCCAAGTTCTTCCCTAGCTGCTAAGAACATAATTGACGTGGAAGAACTGGTAGAGTTGACTGACAAACCTAGGAGAAATCCAAAACGAAAATGTAAAAGCACATTGTCAGGTATGGATAACTCTGTGCCCAGTTACCCACCACAGGAGAGGTTAGAAAGTGTGGATGATCATGAGGAGGCTCTAGAGCCCTCTGAAATGACTTGGACTCTATCCCAATTAATTCGCAAAACCTATAAAGTGGATCGGCAGGCTACTGTGCCCAAAGGAATTGAGCAGAATGAGCCAATTCGAGTACCAACAGGTACCCCTGCTCGGATACAAAGAGAGTTCACTCCTGAACCTAGTCTAGTTGACAATCCCGATCCAGTTGACACCTATGAATGAAGTCCAGATGAGTTCACTCCTGAACCTAGTCCAGATCATCATTTTGATCCAGTTGACACCCTTGCTCAAAGTCCAGACGAGTTTACTCATGCATCCAGTCCTCAAGCATAGCCAGGACAAGATAAAACAATTGAAACTTACTTTGAAATTTCCTCCATTCGATCCTTGAAACCAATGGTTGCCAGACTAGAAAGTAGGAATAACAGGTTGAAAGAAAAGCTACAGGAATACACTATATTGGACCGACATATCAAAACTGAGAATGAACTCATGAAAGTCATGATAAATCATTTCTTGTCTAAAATTGAAAGATTAAAATGAAGGAATAAGGGTCTTTTCCAAAGGAAAAGGAAACTACAGAAGACTGCCAGAAAGCATATTATAATCAACTGAGTCCTCAAGAAAGAAATCAGAAATATGAGGAAACATGAGAGGTTACAAATGTTGGTTGTAGCTGCTGCAACCCTCTGATTGCTACCAGTCTTTGACTTTTTGTTGCTTGAGGACAGGCAAAGACTTCATTTTGGGGGAATGTTGGTCTCCAGTTTTGACTATGTTTTTTCCTATATTATATCACAAAGACCTCCATTTCCATACCCAGTACCACTCCCTTTTGGCCTTGTTATGACACACTTGATATCTCTTTACCACTCAATGGGGCTACTCAAGGTATTTTTACATTTCAAGTTATTTTTATGTATTTTGATGCTTTAAATCAATATTGAAACTAAGGTGGCTTGAGTTAGGTACTATTTCTATTTGAAATAGGATTTGCCAGTACCAGGTACCAGCTCATACCCCATGGAGATACTAATGAAGCTGCTAAAGATCCGTGCGTTATGGCCAGAGTGGGAGACAGTTCGATTTGCATGATAGATGGAGTCATCACTCATATGCTGATTGAAGGCGAAATTATAGAACAGAGTTGTAATACTTCATGACTCACACTTCGTGACACTGCATGGCACGAAGATGTGAAGACCATTTTTTAACTGATTTCGAGTTATTTTCGGATCTGGGATCCGTTTGAATTAATGTACTGTTGCTTTAAACTACTTTTGAGGAGGATCTATATAAACAAAAGATCACTCCTAAGACATGTTGGGTTATGTTATGTTATGATACACATTTCTGAATACAATCTGCCTTTGCGTTATGTTATTTCACTGTCATACGATTTGAGTTATTTTCTCTGGATAAATGGAGCATGAAGCATGGCTAGTGTTTGCGTAGAATGATTGAGTAGTTCTGGTTGTTCGTTTCAGCAATTGTACCTTTTGGTTGGGCCCGCCAAATAGGTTCAAGTTGCTGCTTTTCTCTGTCTTAGATTTAGTTTATTTTCAGTATTTTAGTATTTGCATGCATGTTAGCTTAGAGTTTGGGAATTAACTTGTTCAGATTCTTGCTTAAATGATTCTTCAACTGTATCGTTTCCATCATATTAATATCTCCTACGTTGATGAGTGTTGAAATCATGGTTGATTCCTGTAGAGTTTAGAGCATGAACTAGGTTTGCTTTGTTTCCAGTTTTCAATCTAAACGTAACTTAGAGTTTGAATTTTATTTTATTTGGTTAGGATAGTTAGGTTACTCTGCTTAGTTAGGATAGTTAGGTTGCAAGTGAATTAGAGGAAGCTTCCGGTACCAGTAGGGTAAGTAGGATATTTCTATGTTTTCCTGTGGATAGATTTAAATTTATTTTCAATGTTTAGATTAAAAGAACTTTAGGAAATAATCTTTTTGTTATGGCTTAGATAGAAACAGTTATGATTAGATGATTAAAGATAGTGGTAGATAGTCTTGTGAAATTACATTAGAGTAGAAATAGAAGCACCTGCACTTAGGCATAGGACTGTTTTCTGTTGATGAATTAAATAGGAGATGATAAGTTTCAAAATAATCATTAGGATTCAGTTTCTAAGAGTGAGTTTGTGTTTTCTTCTTAATATAGTCTTTATATAAGGATTAGAATCTTACCCGCAAATACAGTGTAGCAGCTCTAAGTTTACTTGCCCTGGTTTGACAATTCAGTGTTTCGGGTCATTAAAATCTTTAATATAGCAGCCTGACAAATATTTTCAATAAAAAGAGGACATGGGTGCACTATATTTTTAAGAATTCATTTGTATTGTTATGTTGCCTATATTCTCTTAGAGGAACCTCTTTCCTCACTAGAGCATACAAGCACCATTTCATTGGGCCATTCACATCACCTCTTGAGTGAATGAGCTTTGGATTTCTTCACCATTTCCTTCTAGTTTTCTACTTGTAAGAAGAGATCAATCATTGGGGATTCAAGAGCCCTCCCTTGGAGGAAGAGGGGACCCATAAGTATCCCTTTCTCTTTGGTGTTTTCCCACTAATACAACTTATCCATTGGTGGTATGCATGTTGTTTATTTTTTGTTCTATTTCCCCTATGCACTCTAGTTTTGTTTATTTTATTGTTATTAGCTTAGTTCTTTGTTTATTTCTTATGCTTGATGTTTCTAACTATTGAATTCACTATTGTCTTGTCCAGCTAACCCAATTGGACTTGTAAGCGACTTTATTTTTCTCATTTGGGTGATGAAAGGGATGCAAAAATGATAACTTATCTATTGCATGTGGTAGCCAACTAACTGACTGTGGGTGTTTGTCCTTCCACCCTACCATAGGATTAGAGGCATTCATTCTTAACACTTTGTCCACCCTCGTGCCAAGCCATGATATCACCAGGGAAATCTCATAGTTCTCAAGGATTCTTTCTCTATTCAACTTCTGCTCAGGTTCTGTTCTCTGCAACTTTTAGAGATTTCTCTCTGTTATGGTCGTCGACGAGGTTTATCAGATGCTCACTCAACATCAAGCTCGTGGCCTTCTATCCATTATCCCCTGGAGAGATCCACACATCTCCCTTACAAACTTGTGCTCTCATCCTGTGTCTCTCGTATAGTTGTCAATGTGTACCTATCTTACCTTCCTTCTTTTGGAAGGTTCCTGACCCATCATGTTCCTTCTGTCAGAAGGAAGCTCGGGTCTGTACATATCTGTGGTACTTCAGGGTGACATTCTGCAGCTAGACCATGCTCTCATTCATGGGGGTGGTTGATAATTCAACCACTGGTTTATCATCCCCATCAAGGGAAATTTTGGGTTATTTGATATAATGAACCCTCTCATATATTTTTCACATTCTTCCTCTAGTGATATCATGGCCAGTACTTTCAAGGCTTCACCCGCACAGTCAGTTATTGGCAACTCAAATAGTAATACATTTAAATTTTCCACATGCCTTAGCATGGTAATTCCTATTTTATGATTAATTACAAATTGGGGGAAACATGGATATTACAATTCCCTCCCCCTTAAAGGAACATCGTCCTTGGTGTTCTTCTTCAAAAACACCTGTCATGCCTTTCTCATTCAACTGTTTTAGAAATTTTGATCTTTCTCTCTCAGTCCGTTCCATTTTTAGACCCTTAATATTTGTCACCTACTCTTAGTAATTCTTGGACAATCAATCACGTTAATCATAGTCTTATGCAAAAACATTGCATAAAAATTTCTAGGAAAATTTTCATAATCTTAGCACAATAACTATCTTTGCAGTTTGTGGATTTGTATCTGCATGGTTGTTTTTTTATCCAGGCTCGTTGTTTTTCCTTGACATACCCATTGGGTGCATGATTCTAATCAATAGTTTACAATAACTATCAAGGTTTCATATTCCTTTCGGTCACCCACCCTCCAGGCCCAGACTCAGGCATCCCCTTCTCTGCTATACAGTTCCTTGGGTGATCCATCTTTCCTTGCCAAGGTTTTCTCGCATAGGAAGAACTACCCACCATGTGCATGATCCCAATAGTTTACAAGAAATATTAAGATCTCCTCTTCCTTGCGATCACTCACCCTTCAGGCCCAGGCTCAGGCATCCCCTTCACTGCTATACAGTCCCTCGGGTGATCCATCTTTCCCTGCCAAGGTTTTCTCGCACAAAAAGAATTCCAGAGTGACGCAACCACTCTTGACAGCAAGCCACGATCACCAGGACCTTCTTCTCAAATTGGGCCTGAAGAGTCAAAGCTCTTCCACTCCTCTCGAGAGCTCTCAATACCCACAGCTATCTCCTCAGCGATTTCCCCTTTGCTTCTCAGGAAATCAGCGTTCGCGCTATCGCGAACCCTATGCGCACTTCCCGTGCAATTAAAACCTTCAAACTCTGATCCCCGATGGTCAACGGTCAACGACACAGTCCTGTCGGGGATTTCCCTATCAGGAAATCGGGATATGAAAGGTCGCGATTCACTCTCCCTTCAAAACCCCGAATGCTGAGGTGCGAAGCCACGTGTTAGTGCTCCACACTATTCCTGTGGGACCCATCACAACTCAGGGTTTCATTCTTTCTTCACGGTCCTTTCAACTCTGAAAACGCCAATGTGTCGAGTCCCGATTCCCCGGGATCTCGTACCTCCTATCCCCGCTCTGATCGATGGTTCTAAATAACTCGAGAAATCATGATTTGCGATCTCAACGTGCATGCGACTTGCCTCGTCAAACGCTGATTGCCGAACCTCGATGGACTTTGGTCCATTCTGTGCCTACGGTTTAACTCCTGCGTGGATTCTCCATGATCTAACGGTCAGCGGGGTTTCGCAACTCTCCTCTGTGATCCCTGGCCGCTAATCCTTTGCATTGGAGACCTCCTCGCTCCAAAAATTGCTCTGTTCGCTGCTTCTGCACATATTTGTTCCCTCGACCATGGTAAGGAACTATCTCTTCTGAGCTTTGCAACTCTGGCTCCTTTCAGAGACTTTTTATGCCGACTCCCTATGCTCAAATTTCAACAACTCTCTAAGTGTTAAAATTTATTTGGACTCTAAGAACTTCCTGTAGCAGAAGTCCCTGTCTCCCTTTTCTCAGACTCACCTCTCAGACTTCGAATCCGTCCTGCACTCCACCTGCATGACTTGAATAACCCAATACAACTCTGAGCAGACGAGAATAAGCGTTCAACTGCCTGGCCTCATCAACGCACTCTATGCAGATGAATTTGACTGCACTCTATGCAGGAATCTCCTACCTCAGACAGAGAAACAATTGAAACTCATTCTCTCAATCTATCAGATTTTGAATCTACCATGAAATCACATACACAGCATATAAAACAAAATCATAACAAGAAGAAAATATGCAACAGCATAATATCAACAACACACAGAGAATAATCACGTCCATGGGATTGAATCAAAGATTTCCTATTAATTCAATATCTGTACATGGGGATTCTTCATAGGTTCTCTGCTCTGCTCTTCTTGCTCTCAATGCTAATGCTGAATGCTCTGAATGAATACAATAATACAAAGGAGGGTGCCTATATTCCATTTTCCCTCACGAAAGTAAAACTGTCTTATTAGACTTAATTATTTTATCTACCTACATTAAATCTAATAAATGCCTCAGCTACCTAAGGACGAGAGATTATCTGCTCAAGGTCCGTCTTACAATACAAGTGTGCTTCATTACATCAACTCATTAATGCTTGGCGCAACAACTATCAAGGTGAAATTCAAAAAGTGGTTTGCTGGCTTGTCCAACTATCTTTCTCCACGCACTGGCTCGATTGATGAGGTGTGGATGCTCCTGCATCATACTCCTCGGCTCAAAATATTTTCATGGGCTCCTACCCATGAGCTCCTGCACAGTGTGAACATGCTTCTGTATAACTGCTTATGTTTCCCAGCTGGCATCCTCCACTGGGTGATTCTTCCATTTCACCAGATATTCAAAATACTGCTTCCTCCTGGTTTTCTTTCCTGCTCGCTTATCCAGTATGCACTCTATCTGCGACTTCTGTGCAACTGGTAATTGTTTCTGCCACTGGATCACTGGTGCCTCAGTCCCAGCTTCTTCTTCATCAGCCCTGTATGGGTATAAGTCCGAAATATTGAAAATCGGAGATATCTCGATGCCCTCTGGCAACTCAAGCTCATATGCATTCTCTCCGAACTTTTTCAGGACTCGGCATGGCCCGATCTTCTTCATCTTGAGCTTGTTAAATGTTCCCCTTGGGAACCTTTCCTTCCTTAAGTGCGCCAGAACCATGTCTCCAACTTCAAACTGATGTTGTCTCTTTTTCTGATTGGCTCTGCGTTTATACTCCTGATTTGACTTCTGCAGTCGCTGCTTCACCTGGGTGTGAAGTTCTTCCATCGCTTCAGCGAATTCTTCAGCACTCGTGCTACTAGTTTCAGCCTGTCCTGACTCCCTGAGCTCAAACACTCCTCTCAGTTGTGTCCCATACAAAATTTGGAAAGGGCTCTTTCCTATACTCCGATTCACCGAATCGTTGTACGCAAATTCTGCCTGTGGCAAAATCTGATCCCAACTATTGTGGTGCTCCGTCACCAGGCTTTGCAGTAAGTCTCCAAGACTTCTGTTCACCACCTCGGTCTGTACATCTGTCTGTGGATGGTATGCAGAACTGAATGCCAAGTCAGTCCCCAACTTCTTCCATAGCGTCCTCCAAAAATGACCTATGAACTTCATATCCTGATCCGAGACTATGCTCCTCGACAATCCATGTAATCTGACAACTTCTTTAAAAAAACAAATTTGCGATGTGCATTGCATCGCTGGTCTTCTGACACAGAATGAAATGTCCCATCTTCGAAAACCTATCCACCACCACAAAGATGGAATCAACTCCTTGTTGTGTTCTCGGTATCCCTAGCACAAAATCCATGCTAATAGCTTCCCATGGCCTCTCAGGTATAGGCAACGGCTGATAGAACCCTGTGTTCTGCTTTCGGCCCTTTGCATGTTGACATATTCGGCACCTGTCAACAAACCTCTTTACGTCTGCTCACATGCCTGGCCAAAAATACAATTCGCTCAGCTTGGCGAATGTTTTGTCATGTCCAAAATGACCTGCTAATCCATCGCTGTGTTTTTCCTTCACCAAATTCTCCCTCATGGAGCCATCTGGAATGCACAACTGATTTCCTCTGAACAACAATCCTTCCTAGATCATGTAATCAATCCATGGGCTCCGATCCCTGAGAACTGGATTCTCAACTGCCTCATATGCTTCTGCAAAATCTGCATCACCTGCATACATATCTTTTAGATTTTCAAAACCCAAGGTTTTGACTCTAAACTCCTGTAGCAATAAACATTTCCTACTCAAAGCATCGACTACTTTGTTAGTAGTCCCTGAAATGTGCTTGATCACAAATGTAAAAATTTTCATGTACTCTACCCATTTCGCATGCTTCTGGTTCAACTTCTCTTGTTGACTTACGAACTACAAAGCATGGTTATCACTGTACAAAACGAATTCCTTAGGTATTAAGTAATGCCTCCACTTCTTCAATGCCTGTATGATGGCATAGAAATATTTGTCATATGTGGAGTATTTCAGCTTTGCATCATCCAGCTTCTCGCTGTAATATGCAACAAGTCTGTCATCTTGACTCAGGACCCCTCCAACAGCATACCCACTGGCATCACATTTCACCTGAAATTTTTTCTGAAAGTCAGGCAACACCAACACCGGTTGCTCTGTTATCTTCCACTTCAACAGATTGAAGCTCCCTTCAGCCTTTGCTGTCCAGTGAAAAACTTTATGCCGTTTCTTCACTGTATCCATCATCATGGCGCTAATTCCACTAAAATTCCAGATGAACTTTCGGTAGAAACTAGCCAGTCCATGAAAGCTCCTTACCTCAAAAAAATTTCTCGGCGATGGCCAATTTCTGATCACTCCCACCTTCTCAGGATCCATCTTCAATTCATTCGCCGAGATTACAAAACCCAAATAAATGAGTTCTGTCTGCATGAACGAGCATTTCTTCAGATTAATCAACAACTTCTCCTGTTGTAGCCTTCTCATCACAATGGCTAAATGTTTCAGGTGTTCAGCCTTGGTCTTGCTGAAAATTAATATGTCGTCCAGATACACGACCACAAATTTTCTGATGAATTCTAGCAGGACTTCATTCATCAGCCTCATAAAAGTGCTTGGCACGTTTGTCAAGCCAAACAGCATGACCAGCCATTTGTACAAACCCTCGTTTGTTTTGAATGCTGTCTTCCATTCATCTCCCTCTCTCATCCGGATCTGATGATATCCGCTCTTGAGATCAATATTCGAAAAATAATTTGCCCCACTCAGGCAATCCATCAGATCATCCATTCTCGGCAGTGGAAACCTGTACCTGATGGTAATTTTTTTTATCGCCCTGGAGTCTGTACACATCCTCCAGCCTCCATCCTTCTTCGGAATTAGTACCATTGGAACGGCACATGAACTAAGACTTTATCTGACCAGTCCTTTGTCCAGCAGATCCTGTACCTGCCTTTTGACCTCCTCATTCTCCTGAGGTGTCAATTTGTACGCTACTTTATTCGACAAACTTTCTCTGGGTATGAGGTCAATATGGTGACTCACACTCCTCATCGGTGGCAACGAACGAGGTAGTTCATCCATGATGATATCAACGAACTCTCCCAGCAGTTCCTGAATATCCTCTGGCAAGTCATCCACCCTTCTGCTTGTCAGGAAAATTCTTGTTTTCCTGACCACAAAGAATTGTGGATCTTCATTCTTCTCTAGCTCTGTGAGAAGCTCTTTCCCACTCATGAGAAGTATCGTGCTGGTTAATTCTGGCTTCACTTCTTTGTCTTTTATCGGAAGCAGTCTGTGCAACCTCCCATCCTTCTCCAGAGTATAGGTGTTCATCCTCCCGTCATGAGCAACATTTCTGTCATATTGCCATGGTCTACCTAGCAATATGTGACATATGTCCATGGGAATAACATCGCACAGAATCTCATCATGATAATTACCAATCTTAAATTTAACTAAGCATTGTTTAGTGACACTTACCCAGTGTCCTTTCTATAACCACGAGACTTTATATAGACTCGGGTGCTTAGTTGTTTCCAGCTCCAGCTTTTCCACCATCTCGGTTGAAACGAGATTATCAGTGCTTCCACTGTCAACTATGACTTTGCACTTCCTGTCCTTGGCTGTGCAAGCCATTCTGAACAGTCTTCTCCTCTGCACTGAGTTGTCCACCTCTTTCTCGGGTGCTAGAAGAATCTTATGTGTCCCAAGTGATCTTCTCCTGTCTGCATCTTCTCTCTCAGCATCACGCCTCTACGCCTCAGTGATGTGAGCTTCTCTTCTATCCATTTTCCTATCTAGACAATCAACATCTTTATGTCCATATTTTCCACATGTAAAACATGTGATGACTCCTCCTCTTCCTCTACCTCGACCTCTGGTACGAGGAAATGTGTTTACGTCGGCATATCCGCCACCCTGCTCTATATGCTACCTCCTCGGCTCAACATATTGTTGCCTCTGTTCAGTGTGTGGCTGCCCCTGCTGTGAGGTTCCACCTCTCTCAGCCTTACTTTGAGGTCTATGCCATTCCTCCTTGGGCTTCTGTATTCTTTCTTGGGAAACTGCCTTACCTCTGGGCTGACTTCTGCCTCGCCCACAATGACCTTGCTTGCGGCTCAGCTTCTCTTCAGCTTTTAAAGCCATTTGGTACGCATCCTCAACTGTTCGGATGGTAACCATGCTTAGCTCGTCCTGAATGTCGTACCTCAACCCATTCAGGTATCTCGCCACCTTTTCATCATCACTCTCCCGATGACCAGCTCGAATGTTGAGCCTATAAAACTCCTCGGTGTACTCCTTCACCGTCATCAACTTCGGTCTCAGGTTCTGCATACGCCTGAACAGTGTGATCTGATAGTCTCTGGGGATGAACTTCAATTTCATCTTAGCGATCATCCTATCCCAGCTCTTGATTTTCTGTTTTCCTTTGCAGCACCTATCAACCTGCAATTCATCCCACCATAAGGCCGCATGTCCTTTCAGCTTCATGACAACATGCCTCACCTTCTTACCCTCTTCGATCTCCTCGTAATCGAAGTAGGTATCGAGTGCTCAGATCCAATCCAACAACTCCTCTGCATTTAGACTCCCCTCATAGATGGGAATGTCCATCTTGGTCTTCGAGCTCATCCTGGCGATAGCTCTGATCAACCTCTCTATTGGGGCATCCTCTGCTATGACCTCTTCTACATCATGTCCAGCTTCCTCTTCAACTTCGGAATCACTTCACTCCCCAATGCCAGCTCCGCGCCTTTGTGTGGTCTCCATCTCCTTGAGTCTCGCCTTCAGATCTCATATCTGTCGTTCCATTTCTGGATTCCCAGCCAGCCTACCCCTTCTTCGGGCATCCCTGTCCTCATGATTAGGTGAATTCCTTTCTCTTCTAGGTGGCATGGCGTAATACTTTCTTTCTCCCTGCTACCTGAACAAAAAGAACTCTTCTCTAGCTCTGATACCACTCTGACACAACTGCTCTCGACAGCAAGCCGCGATCACCAGGACCTTCTTCGCAAATCGGGCCCAAAGAGTCAAAGCTCTTCCACTCCTCTCGGAAGCTCTCAATACCCACAGCTATCTCCTCAGCGATTTCCCCTTCGCTTCTTGGGAAATCGGCGTTCGTGCTATCGCGAACCCTATGCGCACTTCTCGTGCAATTCAAACCTCCGAACTTCGATCCTCGATGTTCAACGGTCAACGACTCAGTCCTGTCGGGGATTTCCCTATCGGGAAATCGACATATGAAAGGTTGTGATTCACTCTCCTTTCAAAACCCCGAATGCCAAGGTGCAAAGCCACGTGTTAGCGCTCCACACTATTCCTATGGGACCCGTCGCAACTTGGGGTTTCATTCTTTCTTCACGGTCCTTTCAACTCTGAAAACGCTAACGTGCCGAGTCCCGACTCCCTGGGATCTCGCGCCTCCTGTCCCTGCTCTGATCGACGGTTCTGAATAACTCGGGAAATCGTGATTCGCGATCTCGACGTGCATGCGACTTTTCTTGTCAAACGTTGATCGCCGAACCCTGATGGACTTTGATCTGTTCTACGCCTACGGGTTAACTCCTGCGCAGCTTCTCCATGATCTAATGGTCAACGGGGTTTCCCGACTCTCCTCTACGATCCCTGGCTGCTAATCCTTTGCATTGGAGACCTCCTCACTCCAAAACTCGCCCCATTCACTGCTTTCGCACAGATTTTTTCCCTCGGCCACGGTAAGGAACTATCTCTTCTGAGCTTTGCAACTCTGACTCCTTTCAGAGACTTTTTACGTCGGCTCCCTATGCTCAACTTTCAACAACTCTCTAAGTGTTGAAATTTATTTGGACTCTAAGCACTTCCTGTAGCAGAAGTCCCCATCTCCCTTTCCTCAGACTCACCTCTGAGACTTCGAATCCATCCTGCACTCCACCTTCACGACTCGAATAACCCAATACAACTCTGAGCAGACGAGAATAAGCGTTCAACTGCCTGGCCTCATCAACGCACTCTATGCGAATGAATTCGACTGCACTCTATGCAGGAATCTCCTGGCTCAGACAGAGAAACAATTAAAACTCATTCTCTCAATCTATCATATTTCAAATCTACCATGAAATCACATACACAGCATATAAAACAAAGGCATAACAAGAAGCAAATATGCAACAACATAATATCAACAACACACAGAAAATAATCACATCCATGGGATTGAATCAAAGCTTTCCTATTAATTCAATATCTGTACATGGGGATTCTTCACAGGTTCTCTGCTCTTCTCTTCTTGCTCTCAATGCTAATGTTGAATGCTCTGAATGAATACAATAATACAAAGGAGGGTGCCTCTATTTCGTTTTCCCTCATGAAAGTAAAACTGTCTAATCTAGACTTAATTATTTTATCTACCTGCATTAAATCTAATAAATGCCTCAGCTACCTAAGGACGAGAGCTTATCTGCTCAAGGTTTGTCTTACAATACAAGTGCACTTCATTACATCAACTCATTAATGCTTGGTGCAACAACTATCAAGGTGAAATTTAAAAAGTGGTTTGCTGGCTTGTCCAGCTGTCTTTCTCCACGCGTTGGCTCGCTTGATGAGGTGTGGATGCTCCTGCATCACAGAGACTCTATCAAGTCTTACATTTGAGGTGTCCCTTAGAATTTCTTTGCCAAGGCATCCCTATGGCTTGTGTTACCTCAACAAAATATATTCTAGGCGATCATGTCTTAACACAGGGTTCTCATGGCTCAACAATATCCATTTTTCATGCTTTTACAGCTTACCAGCCTTTCGGCTCAGCTAAAGTTAGGGAGGAAGGTTACTCTCCTTCTCCTAACTCAATCATAGATAGGGATGAAGGTTACTCTCCTTCTCCCAAGTCCATCTTTATTTCATGCGATCAGATTATACTTTTTCTCACCCATATCACAGATATATAAAAATTCTTGAGACATCACCATAAATTTGAAATTTGAAATTTTCTTGTAAATCTATAACCCACAGATATCCAAATTCCACATTTTGTTTCCATATTTGTTTTTCACAGGAAACAGATTCATAATTATGGGAATTTCCTTCCCATAGTAGTTTGGGTCAGTAGGCAATTGGTCTTCCTTATGGCTTACAATGCTTCCACTTCAATCAGCCAAAGAAATTTTTAGTTTCCATGCATATACATTTTATTGCACCTTTATAACGCCATCAAAAACAATTTCAGAATTGTGCATACTAACAATCAAATTAACTTTTTCAAAAAAGAAATACCATTCCTTGCAGTTTGGCTCAGTAGGCGATTGGTCTTCCTTATGGGCTTACAATACTGCCATATCCAAGACCCATTTTCTCCTGCAATTTCAACATTCCTCAGCCAAACAAATTGTTATTTTCTCATGCATCCATGTATATATATCTATATTCAAAACCATGCATACTAACAATTCATTTTATTTATATAAACATGAAAAGGAAATCCCACTCCTTTCTTATGCCTCATTTCAACATACCAAACCTTTCAAAACATAATTCAACATTTTAAAGGATTTAACAAATGTGTCAGTATACATGGCCACATTCATACCCAATGCACTCTTGCATTGATTTCAAGTTTGTCACACTTTGTGACAGGTTCTTGGCCATGGTGTGTTGGAATTTAACCAACCTCTTCACCACATGGATTATTCATTTTCATTCACTCTTACAATAGGACCATGCTTCCTGCAATAGGTTGATCATGATTCCAAATCAATACACCTGAAACTCAAAATTTTCACATGAATGCCTTTAAGAATTATTCCTTCATTAATAACCAGGGTGCCAACATTTATGGCCATCGAATTTGTTTTCCTTCCACACTTACATAATGTAAGTAAAACATTGGAAAATTCCGTTGTTTTTCCTTTTTGCAAACATGCATTTCCTTGAAGCAATTCCATGAAACGTGCTATCTATGAGTAATTTTGTTTCCAATCTTTCCTTGATTGGTCCATGTATTCATGACATATCAGTTCATGAATTCTTTCGAGGATTACAGTCATTCTTTACTACCAGAGGTTCATCCCTCCATCATTCATGTTCTCCTTCCTGAATCATACCCTACATGGGTATCCAAGGCATACAACTGCCTTTCAATGTTTCATACATAATATTAAGACTGTAAAACATTTCAAAAGGGATTCTTACCCAATCCCTTCATACCTTGTGCCATATAGGCATGCACAATTTTATATCGGTTATGGCTGCTAGCACCCCCTTTGATATTACCCCATCAGTCGTGCTCCATGGGGAATTTTAAAGTCCCTTCAACAA
>CBVK0100201701.1:0-10802 GCA_900067695.1 Picea abies | reverse complement strand
TCTTCCTCAATGATCCCATTGAGAAACATAGTTTTTACATCCATCTGATGAAGGCGCTATCCCATCTGTGCTAAGAGTGCAAAGATGGATCTTATGGAAGAGTACCTTGTGACAGGTGCAAAGGTATCCTCATAATCTATCCCCTCGATCTGTGAGAAGCCCTAGACCAAAAATCTAGCCTTGTATTTCTCAACACTCCCATCAATAGCTTGCCTTACCTTGTAGATCCATCTCGAACCTACCACTGATTTGTCGACCGGTCTTGGGACAATTTCACATGCACTGTTTTTTACAATGGAGTCAACCCAAGTGGGATCCTGCACTGATTCCTGAAAGGAAGATGGTTGAATCAAAATACATTTTCTCATGAGATCCATGTATCTAGTAAATCGATCAAGAGACTGTCTCTATCTATGCTGTGAAATAGGGGCTCCTACATTCTGTGCAACATCTAGTAACAATCTATCAGCTTTCGTGGTGGGTTTTCTACCATTTATGATGGATGGCTTTGCATGAGTGGCTTCCTCCACTCCATGAACCTCCTCATGTGGTTGATCCACATCTTGAGACTCATATTTGGGAACCAACAGTTCCTCCTCTTCATGCAAGTTTAGCTCCTTCTCAAGCGACAACCGCATAGCTTTCCCCTCATTGAATTTTATATCCCCTCTCATAACAGTCATCTTACTATTAGGAAAATACACACGATAATTATGGGGTGTTTCTGTGTAACCCACAAATATCCCAACTTCAGTAGTCGGCTCCAGCTTCTTCCTAGTATTCTTGGTCACATGCACATAAAAAGATGAGCCAGAAATCTTAAAGTGAGAAACATCCAGTTTCTTACCAGTGAAATCTTCTTCAATTGTACTCATGCCAAGTACTCTATGAGGACAATGGTTTTTCACATAAAATGAAGTGTTGCATGCTTCCTCCCATAGATGCATTGGTAGGTCTTGATCATGCAACATAGCTTGTGTTGCACCCACGATCATTTTGTTCTTCCTCTCCATGACCCCATTTTGTTGTGGGTTATGAGGTGCTATGAGTTCTCTTCGAATTCCTTCTTTGTTGCATACGTCTTTGAATTCATTAGAGATGTATTCTCCACCATTATCCCTCCTTAGAGCCTTCACTTGCTTCCTCGACTTTTTCTCCACCAATCCATTATACTCACAGAACTTTGAGAATGTTTGATCCTTCTTCTGCATGAAGAAGATCCAGCATTTACGAGAAAAGTCATCAACAAAATAACATAATACTTATGTTTCGTTGTTGAAAACTGAGAATGGTCCACACACATCTGTGTGAACTCTCTCTAGGATCACTGAAGCACGGTTATCCTTTTCATGAAAGGTGTACTTTACATACTTCACCATGGTGCAACCCTTGCATTGATCTAACTGAGCAAGTGTTCCCATTGGAAGTCTAGTAGATATTTGTTGCATGATTTTCAAGGCTCCATGATGAAGATGGCCCAATCGCATGTGCCATAATTTTCCCTCATCCCGGATCACCATTTTTTTACCTTGCCCATCATGGAAGCGCAACAATCTACCTCCAACTTGTAGAGATTCTTAAGTCGAATCCCTATCTTCTTGACTTGACCCGTTGTTTAATGTCGCAGGAAATATTTTCCATCGCTGAAAACAACGTCATAGCCTCTGTCCTCCAACATTGCGACTGAGACCAATTTTTTCTTCATACCTGGAACATGCATAACATATTTCAATTGAAATGGTTTAGCTGAATCCCTCTGAAAGGTAATGGTACTAATGTCAGTTTCACTGTATCATCCATCGTCGCCCATATCTATATGCATTTTGATATCTTTCTCCTCCAAGTCATTGAAAATCTCCTTATCTCTCGTCATGTGGAAGGAAGCGCAATTATCCAAATACCACACCAATCCTAATGCACTTGAAGCCATGCATGTGATCAAGGAGAAGTCAAGTTCAAATTGTGAGACAAGGGCCTCACCTGCTGAAACTCCCACAACCTTCTTGTTCTTCTTCTTCTGCAGATAGTTAGTAGCGAGATACCCATGTTCGTGACAGTAAAAACACTTCATTTTGGACAAATCCATCTTCTTGCCTTTAGACTCCGATTTTGAATGGAATTTCTTCCCCTTCCCTTTCCTTGCCTTGGAAGCCAAAGCACAATCCTCTTCATCATCATGTTTTGATGAAGAACCATCTCTGGTGTTCTTCCCGAACTCCTCCTGCTCTCGATCCGACCATAGTCGTTCCCAATCTGGCAATTTTTCCCTTCCATTAAAAAAGTCTTGATATTGTGCTAATTATTGGGAAATCCTAGGAGAGACAAGCTCACCAAATCATCATCAGCGATTGTTATTCCCACACTCCCCAGATCATCTCGACATTGGACAAACTTCGTGAGATATTTTGGAATGGAGTCGCCCTTCTCCATCTTGTTCTTCCTGGGTTTATCTTTGAGCGCCAATTTCATATGGTCGCTGCTGTTTTGGAATAGATCCATCAAATCCTTCCACACTGCATATGTTGGGGATTTCCCATGGAGGTTTGAGACAATGTGGTCTTGTACTCCCTCC
Organism: Picea abies; assembly: GCA_900067695.1. Classification (NCBI taxonomy): domain Eukaryota; kingdom Viridiplantae; phylum Streptophyta; class Pinopsida; order Pinales; family Pinaceae; genus Picea; species Picea abies. Next base: position 8,230 of record CBVK0100201701.1, on the reverse strand, counting down.
AACAGGATCCTCCTTTCCTTTTCCACTTTCTTTTTCCATGCATCAAGATTTGCAGCGTCTGCAACATCTAGCTTAGGAACATCCTTGTCAATGAATTCCTTCAAGCCATTGTCTTCCAGTACTGCCTCCATCCTGTCCTTCCGAGAAATGTAGTTCGAGATACCCTCGAGTGCATACTCTAACCTCAAGCCATTGAAATCCATTTCGATCTTGAATCAGCTGTAGTACCAAGAAAGTCTTTCTTCAAATTCGAATTCTATCTAATCACAAACTCGGCTTCTGCAATGTTCTACGCTCTGATACCATGTAGAAATTTCAATAAAAATTATGTATTGCCTATATTCTCATGATCTAACAATTATATTCCATTGTTAAATACAAAATCTATTCTACAAAATTCTTGTGGAATTTAAAACATAATCGTCACTTGTAATATTAAGAAGAGAGATCAATCACACATAACACAGATGTTTTACCGGGAAAGAATAAAACTAAAAACCCCACTATCATATATTATGTATATATCATGGATCATGAAATAATCTTATACAAAACTCTAATCCAAGAGCTCTTAGTAAAATATACAATCATCTCACACTGTCATACAAAAATTGGCAAATGCACGTGCCAATTTACTGCCTCTAGACAACATGCCTCCTCTGCGCAATCCCTGCCAATGGAAATCCCTACAATGAAAGAATCCCTCTTGCCTAGGCTGTGCATTCCTTATGGGAACATCCAATGTGTGTTTGGTTGCATGAGTGCACCGACTAAAGTCGCAACTGATAGTCAAATTGTCCCTTTCACCTTCATCTCAACTGGGTCTCCACTGGATCTGACATGCATGTAGTTAATAGTGGTAAATCTTCAGTTGCATGTGAGACGACTGATTGTGAATTAATTAATAATTAATTCACTGGTCTCTCACTAGTGTAAGCTCAGTTACAACTAGTACAACTGATATTAACTCACTTAACTGAGTTAAAATACTTTACAAATCACATAACTACACATATAACTCTGTTATAACTTTGAATCACTCAGTTAAAATTAATTTGAATTGCATGTCCCACCAATCAACCTTTGAATTCAAATTTCCTATAGATAACTAATTTTCCACTTCAATTAACTATTTCCAAGTGCTCATTGAGAATAGATTAGTATTTATTGTCCAACTATTATTTAGGGATAGTAATAGTTGACATACATCCATAAATAGAATTCGCTCACCATCTATAAATAGACATCATCTATAAATAGAATTTTCTCATCATCTAAAAATAGACTTCCACCTAAAAATACCCTGAGGCTCCATCGTAGTGTAGGTGCATAATTTTCACTAGGATCTTCTTGTTGAATCTCAACAATGACCACTGTTATAGGTGATACAGTAATCACTTGTGCCCCTTAGATACCGAAGCACCCATTTCACTGTTTCCCAATGCTCTTTACCTGGATTTTCCATATACCTACTAACAATCACAACTACTTGTGAAATGTCTGGCCTTGTACTAACCATCGCATACATTAGACTTCCTACTACATTAGCATATGGTATTCAAGACATATATTCCTTTTCTTCTTTTGTACCAGGACATAAACTTGAAGAAAGCTTAAAATGGGAAGCCAAAGGGACTGAAATTGGTTTCACATCATTCATACCAAACCTCAAAAGTATCCTCTCAACATACTTATGTTGTGACAACCAAAGGTTACCATTCCTCCTGTCTCTGAATATCTCCATGCCCAAAATCTGCCCTGCTCCTCCTAGATCTTTCATATCGAACATCCTAGCCATATGAGCTTTTAACCTGTTGATCTCAGTTATGATTTTTCTTGCTAAAAGCATATCATCAACATACAGTACTAAGATAATGAATATGCCATTATTCAATTTCTTAAAGTAGACACAATGATCATACTCACTCCTTGTATAATTCTGGCTCACCATGAAAGAGTCAAATTTCTTGTACCATTGTCTCGGCAACTGCCTCAGACCATACTATGATTTCTTGAGCCTGCAAACAAATTTCTTGTTGTGATTCTAAACGAACCCTTCTGGTTGTTCCATGTAAATTTCCTCATCCAAATCTCCATGTAAGAAATCAGTCTTAACATCTAGTTGCTCCAACTCCAAATCAAGCAATGCAACTAATGCTAACACAATTTGAATTGAAACAGTCTTTACAACTAGTGAAAAAATCTCATGAAAGTCAATACCTTCTTTTTGAGAATACCCTTTGGCAACTAGCCTTGCCTTGTACCTTCCCACCTTATCATCAACACCCTTCTTCATCTTGTAGACCCACTTGCAACCTACAGTTTTCATGTCTCTTGGAAGTTCAAACAGGTCCCATGTTGCATTCCTCTCTAATCACCTCATTTCATCCTTCATCACTTCTTTCCATTTATCACTGTTATAACCCTTCACAGCTTCCTGATAGCACGAAAGTTCATCATCATTAGTACTTAAAGAAACTGATGAAACAAAATCATCATACCTTCCTGGAGGAACTCTAACCCATGTAGACATCCTTAGGGAAGTTTGTGGTTCATCCACAATCTATTGAATGTCATCATCATCCATGTTTTCTTCTACACTAACTTCTTTATGAACATCTTCATAAACTTTTTCATGTTCACTTTCATCTGTATTTGAACTGGTTTCAAACTGAATCTATTGATACTTAAGTACTTCTTGTTGTTTCATTTGAACATATACATTTGATTTGATGAGAGATTATTCATCAAATATTACATCTCTGTTAATGGTGATCTTGTGGGTAGTAGGATCCCACAACCTATAGCCCTTAATACCATCACCATATCCAACAAAGATAAACCTTTTTTATTTTGGATCTAATTTAGAATGTTGATTCTTCGGAATTAGGGCATAGGCTTCACAACCAAAAACTTTAATATTAGAATAATTACGAGGGTGATCTTTCCATACCTCTTCAGGAATCTTTCACTCTATTGTTGTTGATGGTGATCGATTCACCAGATAACAAGCTATAGTTACTGCTTCTGCCCATAGTTCCTGCTGCAAATTGGCGTTACTAAGCATACTCCTTGTGCTCTCTAGAAGAGTCATGTTCATGCGTTCAACAACTCCATTTTTCAAAGGAGTATAGGCATTGGTTTTATGCCTATCAATCCCAAACTCCTTGCAATAGTTCTCAAATTCCATTGATGTAAATTCACCACCATTATTAGTTCTTAAACATTTAATGGATCTACCAGTGATATTTTCCACTAAAGCTCTAAACTACTTGAAAACTATAAATATATCAGCCTTACTCTTTAAAATATAGATCCACACCTTCCTAGAGAAATCATCTATAAACGTTACAAAATATGATGATCCTCCATATGAAATCGTAGGGGATGGTCCCCAAACATTAGAATGGATTTAATAAAGGATTCCTTCACTTGTGTGTCTTTCGGTTTTAAATCTCTTCCTATTCTATTTTCCATAAATACAGTGCTTGTAGAAATCTAACTTTAAAGACTTTAGACAAGGAAGTAACTTGCGATCAGTTAATACCTTTAATCCTCGTTCGCTCATATGACCCAACCGTTGATACCACAGTTGAAAAAAATCACTTTCGTTCTCAGATACCTCTGTCGCATGATCTGATTCAGTCCTCCCTTCTAATAGAAATAGGTTACCAACCTTCTTTGCTTTCATTACCAGTAGAATTCCTTTTTAGACCTTCATAACTCCACCTTGAACAATAGTGTTGTAACCTCCTATGTTTAAGACTCCCAAAGAGATTAGGTTCTTCCTAAGCTCAGGTACATGTCTTACATCAGTTAGTATTTTAATAGTTCCATGAAACATCTTAATTCGAATGCTACCAATTCCCACAACTTTAGATGAAATATCATTTCCCATGTAAACTACTCCATCATCTATAGACTATTAAATAATAAACGAGTGTCTATGAAGACACATGTGGTTTGAAGCACCAGAATCTAATAACCACTGTTGATCATGATGTGAACCAATGCTAATTGATAAAACTTCATCAATCATACGTAAACCTATTGTTGAACCTGTTTCAGTTTCATTTTCTTCCTTCATCTCTTCTGGAGGGTCTTCTTTGGAGGCTTGTTGTCGCTTCCAACAGTCCTTCTTCAGGTGTCCATATTTTCCACAAAACCAACACTTAATATTGTTCTTTCTACCCTTCGACTTTGATCGAGAGAAATCCCTCTAACCATTTCCTCTTTCTTTAGGTCTTCCTTTGACCACCATCGCTTCATATGTAGAGGTTTATAGATTGGATTTCTTCCTTGTTTCCTCAGACAGCAAATATCCAACAATATCATCAAACTCAATACTTTTTGTTGAACTAAAACTAATAGAGGTAATGAAATTATCCCATGACGCAGGCAAAGAACACAATAATGTGATTTCCCTATCTTCAGATTTGAATTTCACTCCCATGCTAGTCATATGAATTAAGAGAGTATTAAAAGTATTCAAATGATCAGTTATCTTCGTACCTTCCTTCATGCGCAAACTGTACAATTGTCTTTTCAGGAAGATCATGTTTGTCAAGGATTTCATCATGTACATGCTTTCCATCATTGACCACAAACCGACTGTTGTCTTCTCTACAACAATGTTGAAAAATACATTGTCGGCCAAACATAGGTGTATGGCACTCAGTGCTCTCGCATCCATCACATCCTAGTCATTGTCTGTTATAGATGCAGATTGTTTTTATTTTCCCAAAATATCCCTCACCATGCCTTGTTGCACGAGCAGATCGTGCATCTTAACCTTCCAGATCTCGAAATTGTTCTTGCCATTGAACTTCTCAATTTCAAACTTAGCACTCTGCATCTTTTTCATTAAAGGAAACATAAAAGAAAAAAAAAACACCATTGCTTATAAAAGAACCAAAAGCCTTTGAAAATGTGGAGGAGTAATGGTTTAATAAAAAAAAGGTTTAATAAGGAAAACCCTTTATTTAAGATCCACCTTTTTTAATAAAAAACCTTATAATAAAAGTTCTCGTTTACTTTAATCCCTTCCACCTTTTTTCATATTATATTTAATTCCAAATATAACAAGTCCATTAAAAAGCATCCTCCACTCTTATATATTTATTCCATTCACATCCTTACAAAAAATATTATGTGCTTAATTAAAAAACACCATGGTTATGCCATTCACATACTTCATACGTTAAACTTTTCAAAGGACTATACCTTAACTTCTTTAAAAAACATACGTTGCCCCCATAAAAATTCTAAAAAAGTCATCGCACCTTATGACATAGTTGGTCTGCATGCTTCAAAAGGGCCGTCGCACCTCCTGTATGGCTAGACTGCGGAAATACTAGTGGAGCTGCCGCACCTCCTTTATGGTTGGACTGCGGAAATACTAGTGGAGCCTCCGCAGCTCCTGACGCATCTAGGCTACAAAAATTTGGAAATATTACTCATGCATGAAGTGTGCACAAGTGGCCACCGCGACCTCCGAGAGGAGAGACCTGCGGAGATTTGGAAATCTATGCACCTCCGAAAATTTGAAGCCTTCGACTGCCTTCTCCTCCAACTTGCTCTGATACCACTTGTTGTAATTTGCAAATGCGAAAACACAAATATCACATAAGACAATCAATAAAAAATGTAGACAAGAAACAAAACAATTTACGTGGTTCACCCAAACATTGGGCTATGTCCACCAAGCATAGGTATTGATCGTCTTATTATTCAGATCAAGGAGATTACAACAGCTCACTCACGCTCCTCATCCTTACACCATTTCCTCAATTCCCCTTTATACCTCTACGGGATTACATCAATAATGAACATAATTAGATTAGTTACATAACTAATTCTAAACTTGTGTGTTCATACCAAATTGACATATTTGGTTGAACAAACTACTACAAAAGAGGCTCCACTAAATATGCTCATATCTACCAAATCTGGGAAATTCGTTGGCATATTTAACAATCTCCATATTGACGACAATTAACCTGATACCTTACTCCTGCTTTTGTTCATCACCTTTTCTGCAAGCCAAGATAAGCCAAGCACCATCCTAGCTTCTCTAACAGTAATGGTTTTGTGAACATGTCTGCACAGTTTTCTTTTGTATGCACTTTCTCAAGAGAGACTCCACCTTCATCAATGACCTGTCTTGCAAAATGGTACTTGATAGGTATATGTTTTGTTTTACTGTGATAGGCTGGATTCTTAGCCAAGTGAATAGAACTCTGACTGTCACAAAGTAATTTTACTTTGTCTTGCATCCTTCCAAACTCACCAAACAAACCTTTCAACCAAACTGTCTCTTTGCAAGCATGTGAAGAAGCTACATATTCTGCTTCTGTAGTGGATAAATCAACAATGTTATGTAGCTTTGACATCCAACTAATAGCTTTTCCTATAAGAGTAAAGACATACCCCGAAGTCAACCTTCTCTTGTCCAGATCACCTGCAAAATCAGAATCAACATATCCACAAACTAATTCACGACTGTATAAATTTTAATACAAATTATGTATTGCCTAGATTCTCCTGATCTAACAATTATATGCCACTGTTAAATACATAATTGATTCTACCAAATTCTTGCAGAATTTAAAACACGATCGCCAATTGCAATATCAAGAAGAGAGATCAATCACACATAACACAGATGTTTTACCGGGAAAGCATAAAGCTAATAACCCCACTATCATATATTATATATATATCATGGATCATAAAACAATCTCATACAAAACTCTAATTCAAGAGCTCTCAATACAATATACAATCGTCTCACACTATCATACAAAAATTGTCAAATGCATATGCCAATTTACTGCCTCCAAACAACCTCCCTCCTCTGTGCAATCCCTGCTATGGAAATCCCTACAATGAATGAATCCCTCTTGCCTAGGCTACGCATTCCTCATGGTCACATCCAATGTGTGTGTGGTTGCATGAGTGCACCCACTAAAGTCACAACTGATATTCAAACTGTCCCTTTCACCTTCGTCTCAACTAGGTCTCCATTGGATCTGACCTGCATGTAGTTGACAGTGGTAAACCATTAGTTGCATGTGAGACCATTGACTATGAATTAATTAATAATCAATTCACTGATTTCTCACTAGTGTAAGTTCAGATAGAACTAGTACAACTGAGCTTAACTCAGTTAACTAAGTTAAACTACTTTACAACTCACATAACTACACATATAACTCTGTTACAACTTCGAATCACTCAGTTACAACTAATTTGATTTGCATGTCCCACCAATCAACCTTTGAACTCAAATTCCCTATAGATAACTGATTTGCCACTTCAGTTAACTATTTCCAAGTTCTCATTGAGAATAGATTAATATTTATTGTCCAACTATTATTAAGGGATAGTAATAGTCCACATACATCTATAAATAGAATTCACTCAGCATCTATAAATAGACATCATCTATAAATAGAATTTTCTCTTAATCTAAAAATAGACTTCCACCTAAAAATAGCCTGAGGCTCCATCCAAGTGTAATTGCATAATTTTCACTAGGATCTTCTTGTTGAATATCAACACTCCCTATCAATAAGAAAGGGATTATCCTTCATCCCAATCCTGTCTCTATGGTATTCCAATTTGCTCCCAGTGAGCACCTTCGTCAGAATGTCTACATCCTGATCTTCCATAGGAATGTACTGAAGCAACATGATCTTCTGTTGTACACAATCTCTGATATGATGATACCAGATATCTATATGCTTATATCTATCATGAAACACATGATTAATAGATATTTTAATGCAACTCTGATTATTAGAATGAATCACCGTCGGATCTAAATGAGAACCAAACAAGCCAACCAATATCTTTCTCATCTAGATTGCCTCACATGCAGCTTGACTCACTTCCATGTATTTCGCTTCCACTGAACTGGGTGCCACAGATCTCTGCTTCCTAATATACCAAGAAACAACTATAGATCTGATACTAAAGGTCCCCCCTGATGTGCTCTTTCTATTTGTTGGGCTACCTACCCAATCTACATCCGTGAAGCCATGAAACTTCACCTCATCCATCTGTTTGTACCATAATCCATACTCAGATGTGCCCCTTAGGTATCTTAGGACATGCTTACCCACCTTCCAAAAGATCTTCATAGGCTTAACCATCACTTGACTCAATTGGTTAACCGCATAGCAAATGTTCGGTCTTGTGTTTACTAGATACATTAGCGAACCCACTA
>CBVK0100201698.1:0-16841 GCA_900067695.1 Picea abies | reverse complement strand
ATCTACTTAATCGGTGTGGCCCGTTTTTGTTATCAACAATAGCATTCCTCCATGTATGTCAATAAAGAGGGAGCACATAATGTTGACAATGATTGTTCGAGGTATTTTTTTAGAATATTTTCTTTTAACACGGTAACATCCCATTTGTCTTGTTTATTTCATAACTATGTCTTATATTTTTTTGTTTACTCATATATGTTCAATTATGTCTATACTTATGTTTTATATTTTTTTTATTTACTCATATATGTAGTAATTTTTTTTTTAACATAAACAGTTGCGAATTTATATTAAAAAAGAGGTTTGTGTCATCGCACATTACAAAAAACAGAGTATTGGGTTCTTTGGACTATTCTTGGAAATATATCTGACTGATATATTCTAATTGAGCTAGTGAAACTGGTCCAATAGGAGCTACTAATTTTCCATGTAAAAATGGCTACATATGAGGACAAAATTAACAAAAATTTGCAGGCCATCAAGAAACCTATCTAAAGGTTGTGAGAAGCTTCTACATCAGATTCCTAGAAAATAACTAGAATTTATTTTGGCTGTTGGTTTCCTTCTTCTGGGTTGGATCGTGTTGGAGCCATCGATGAAGTAGGAGGTACCATATGATGATCATTACTTGTTGCAGAGTAAAAATTCGAGGGGAGCCTTGAGTTAGATTATTCATTGGAATTTGATGGATGTACATGGCGGTCGAGTGGATTTCCCATCTGCTAATTGAGATCTCCAATATGCTTGGTGTTCTTGTTGATCCCATGCAGAGCTATTGAAAGCTCTTGATTATTCTTGAATTCTTGTTGATGCATTTGGCCTTGCAAGTTGGTGATATCGCTCTAGAGCTCCTGATTTTCCCTTTGATATTCCCTGAGATGTGTATTCGTTCTCTCTTTTGCGTGCCTGACATCCATTCGCAGAGACTGAAATTGATATCTAAGTTCCTCATAGAAACAGAACGAGCAGGTGCAGGGTGATTTGTACCTCTGCCACATGATGGTGAGAGGGCGCAAAAGAATAATGTCTTGAAGTTCTTTGGAGAATTGTAGATATGTTCTTGGAGGGGAGCGAAGTATTTTCCATATTGGAGAGAAGGGGAACACTTGTGCACACTTGAGAGTACATGAGATATGAAAATCCACGAGTCGATGAGATCGTTCACAATGGAGAGAAAGGAAGATGATGCCATGGATGTTGGGAAGGGCGTCAAAGGGTACGGAGGGACTCTCGAGAGCTTATGCTAGGGAACAAAAATAGGGGAAGGTGGCATGGGGGAGGCACATGGTCATGGGGACAGAGCCATGTGACAAGGGGAAAGGCCCAGGTGGTGGGGGGGAGGGAAAGGAGGGATCTAACAAGGAGAGAGGATGGGGGGAGAGGTTGGGTTGAAGGGAAGAGAGGAGAAGGGGAGGAGGGGAGGAGGGGTAAACGAGAGTTCTATAGAGAGTTAGATTCAGGATAAAGTAGGAAAATCATCTAAGACAGGGGGATTTAGGGAATCCACACATGGGTTTCAATTTGAATTATGAAAAGTTGGCTCTGCTCCAAATTATTTGTTGATTTTTTTAAGTGATCAACTTCATGGTTCTGCGAACGAAGGATGTGGAAGAAGTGAATCTTGGTGAATTGTCATTTCAAGTTTTTAGTTTAGGAGTGTAGGCCATTGGGAATTTGGATGACAGAAGTTTTTTGGTCAAGGAGATCCTTTATTATTAGTTTAGAGTCACCGAGAACGATAGGGTTGTGGATGTTTCTCAAGTGTGTGATTTGGAGCCCCATGTAAACTGCTTTCCGCTTTATTATTAGTGGTATTCCCAATCCCCCAGGAGTAATCCACGATCTTTTGTCCATCATAATCAAATATGACTCCCCCCACGCCTACCTCCCCCAGATTACCTGCTAAAGCTCCATCAAAGAAAAGAATTGGAGAGGATTGTTGTCTTTTCCAGTGGAGGAAGTCATTATTGCAGAGGAGTAATTTCCATTATTGCCTCTTGTTTTCTCGTTTTGACAATAGAAGATTTCTTGAAGGAGTGGGGCCCAAAATGTATGCGATCCATTCTTCTTCGTTTCACTCTAGGGAGCCTGTCGAGTCATGCTGAATTGCTCTGGAAGAGAAGACTTCAAAGACTAAGCCTCATATTTTGGATAAAATGCGTTGTGGGGAGGAATCTTGTTCTTGGAACAGGGGCAGACCCAGGGTTCAACTTTAGGAGCACACCAACAAGCCCTAACTACTGGCCCTTTCGACAGCACCTGTGAAGTAGATGCAGTCTCACCCGAAGCAATTATGAGGGGGTTGCAGGACAGAGATGTCTACAACCAAAGGGAATATCAAGTGGATCTAACACAAGAACAACATAGCATTCATATATCACTTATCGACTTAGATCTATTCTTCACATCTACTTATCATATCTAAAGAAGTAATGCAATCACAGTATATCAATGACAAATACAAAATACCAATCACACACAACACAAAATATACGCGGTTCACCCTCTCTCTAGGGCTACGTCCACATAATTGTGATATAATATATTGAGGTAAAGCATACAATTCTCATTTTCACTCTTAGCTAGCAAACATTCTTTCTTCTCCTCTCTTTCTCTTCCCTCTCTACGCACCCAGCTAAAGATCTTACAATACCAGAAGGCTCCCACACTTAGCACTTCTCTCTCATAATACAATAATCACTCACATCAACAATGATAACCTATCTTGATACCAACCCAACCCAGGTCCTCTTGACCTCTATTTATACATTAAAATAGCTCACTGATAGCCTTAGTCTGAAACCTAGGTGTCCAAAACCCTAGATACCAAAACCATAGGTCAACTTGACCCATATTCCCAGGGCTTCACCAGCATGTCTTTCATTCCTTCTTGCACGGTGCTCCAAAGCATCCAATGGTGGATTTTTTCTCTTGCTGACATGTCCACGATCCTTCTTTCTTGCTTATCTATCATCCCTAATATCCTCGTCCAACGACTTTCTTTCTCAGGCTTCGCTCCGTCTTTTCTACTCTTTTGCTCACTTCAACCCAATAACAATCACTGTGTCTTCTGCGAAGTTCGCATTCTCCCTTTTCTTTCTTGATCTTCACATACTTCCATAACCAAGGGACAAAAGGCCCCCAACACCCACCTATGACTTGTCCCAAGGCACTTCAGATCTGATCTTCCTATTTTACTTCGACTCCAGGCTGTGTAGTGCAGCCTTTTCTTTATGCTTTATGCCTCCTCTTCCTCCTTGTGCAGACTGTCTCTTTTGTGTCTGGTACCTAGTTTCAACTGCATCTAGTACCTAGACCCTTTTCTTCATGCTTCTACTGAGAGCTAAAAGGCAACTGGTTGTCATAATACAACTTCAGCCGACTCCCATTCACTAATCCTTCCTTCCATTCTCCATTCAACGTCTTCAACTGTGCAGCTCCTCCCTCTGTAACATAAGCGATATCACATGGCCCTAGCCAATGCATTCTAAACTTTCCAGGATGTTTTATGAACTTATTGTCATAGACTAGCACTAGGTCTCCTTATCTAAATTCCTTCTGCTTGATGTGCCCGCCATGGTAGGCCTTCTCTCTTTCCTTTTGAACTTGCTGATGGAATCCTGCAATGAATCGATCTTCCTCAAGTTCGACCAACTGTGAGAGCCTCTCTTGAATATCTCCAATGTCATCCATATCTATAAAAGCAACAATTCTCAGGCTTGGTACCAGATATTCCATGGGAACAATAGCTTCAAGACTGTATACCAGCTTGAAGGGGGTTTTCATTGTTAGCTTCTTGCAAGTGGTTCTATAGGCCCATAACACTGTTGGTACTCTTAAATCCCAATCATCTCTTCTCACACAACAAATCTTGGTTAGTGTTGTCTCCAAGATCTTGTTGAATTCTTCAACTGTCCCATTTTTTTGAGGATGGTACAGTGTTCTCTTCTGATGGTGGACTATAAATTATTCATTCAAGGCTTTAATTGTCTTATTTATGAAATGTGTTCCTTGATCACTCATAAGGATCTTTGGGCATCCAAACCTGGTTATGATATCATCAAATGTGAAGCACGCAACTGTAGTTTCACTACAATCCTTGACTGCTCTTGCTTCGGCCCATCTAGTCAAGTACTTTGTCACAGTGATGATGTACCTTGCTCCTGTATGCTTTCCTAATGGGTTTATAGGTCCAACGAAGTCAATGGTCCATTTCTCAAATTCTTGTAGGGTCAGTTGTGGTGCCAATGGAATTTCATCTCTTCTGGATGGTTTCCCAACTCTTTGGCATACATCCCAGGCTAGGGAATAGTCTTTCACATCTCTGTGTAAGGTAGGCCACCAAAGGCCATCTCTAAGAACCTTCTGCGTAGTTGCTTTCCCTGCATAATTTTCTCCTGTGATGCCTTCATGAGATTATGCAAGGATCAATGGTCGTTCTGCCTCCATAACGCATCTTTGCAATATCTCATCTGGTCCCATATCATATAGAGTTCCAACTATAAGTGAGAAATCTGCAGCGCGCACTACTAGTTGTTTCTTCTGTGGAATTATGTACTCACTAGGTGCCATTCCTATTGATAGGAACTGGAATATCTCTGTGAAGTGATCATCGATATTTCTAATGGCTAGTAGTTGTGCATCTATCATTGTATCGTCCAAATTAGTGTGCCCTTCTCCATGTTCCAACCTCGACAAGTGGTTAGGACCCTTATTCATTCTTCCTGGTCTTACTATGATCTCAAAATCATATTCTTGAAAAAACAAAAGCCATCTACATATTCTTCCCCCCAACACTAGCTTGTTGACTAGGTACTTCAGCGTGAAGTGATCAGTAAACATTTTAAAGTGTCCTCCCAACAAATAGTGGCAAAATTTCTGCAGTGCATACACCATGGCTAATCCCTTTCTTTCAGTAGTGGTATAATTAATCTAAGCTGTGGATAGGTTCCTGCTAGAAAAGGCTAACGGGTGGTCAATGTCTCATGTTCCTGGTTGTGCTAACACAGCTCCCAATGCAATGGATGATGCATCGACATGCACCTAAAACTCCTTGGTCCAATCTGGGAAAACTAGAATGGGCGCAGTAACCATTTTTTGTTTCAGTGTGTCGAAGCTCTATTGGCATTCTTCAGTCCAACTAAACTAACAATCCTTTTTCAACAGCTTCTCCATGGGTATTGTAATCATATCATATCCCTTAATGAACTTCTTGTAGTAACATGTTGTCCCAGCACAGTGTGTAGCTATTTAACTGTTGTAGGAGGGGGTAGATCAACTATAATAACGATCTTGGATGGATCTACCAGCATTCCTTGCTTACATACAATATGTCCTAACAGAAATCCAAATGGTGAAAAGAAAATGCACTTCTTCAGATTCAAAGAAATTTGACACTGCCTGCATTTATCCAACATTAGCCTTGGACATTCAATGTGGTTTTTCAACAAACTAAACACAATCCAATCATCAAAGTATGCTTCTAAAAATTTATGCAGAAATTCCTTGAATGCTTCAACCACCACCCTGGAAAAGATGGTTGGGGAATTCTTCAATTCGAATCGCATCACTGTATATTGGTAGGATCCCCATTCTGTTGCAAATGTGGTCTTATGGCGGTCTTCCTTGGCAATCTGGATCTGATGGTATCCTGAAAATCCATCTGTAAAAGAATATACTTCCTGGCCTCCCACATTATCTAACACTTCGTAAGTGAATGGTGTAGGGAAGGGGTCATGCAAACAAGCATCATTCAACTTCCTGAGATCTACACATATCCTGATTTCTCCAGTTTTCTTGTCTTGCACCACCATAGGGCTTATCCACTCTTATTCTTCCACAGGTTCTATAATCCCTGCTTCTAGCATTCTGTCAAGATCAATCTTCACTTTTTCCTTATATATAAGGTCCAATCTGTAAGGTATCTATTTGACTAGTCTAGAATCTGGTTTTAAAGGGATCCTCATCTCTCCCATAGGCCCTCTAATGCCCTTCATATCAGTGAACTTGGTTGGAAACAAGTCCTGATATTCATGCAGTAATTCTGTAATTTTATCAATGGTAGCAGCATCCCAGTAATATCCAACATTTGCAAACTTTAGTGTTTGCTTTGTTCCAATATTGGCCTTCTTAATATTGATTGGATGTCCAATGAATGGCAACTTGACTCCTGGTCCTTCCACATCTCTCTGGCCTTCTGTTTCTGCGATGTTCACCTTCCTAGGATCATCGTCTTCGTCGGTATTGATGTTGTAACAACCTTGCAGTTTCTAGAGAGGCGCAATCCATTCATCCTATTCCTGTTCTAAGGAAAGGCTGGATACCTCCTCGAATACTTTCTGTCTCACAATCTGTAGTGCTTGATCTACCAAAGGAAATTGACTTTCAAATAAGAATGTAGTTATAAAATTCTGAGTCATACCTTTCCAATATGTGGTGATGAGGCGCAGTTCTACTTGAAGGTAACAGTTGATAGGTGTCGTTTCCAACATGTTAATGAATTTGTGCACCCATTTTTATTGAGGAATGTTGCTCCAGGCTTCCTCACAGCTTCGCACATGGTCCTTTGGGCAGCTTCGACCTGTGTAGCGAACTTCACAGCCTTCTACTTGTGTTGTGAATCGTATTGTCATCAGAGTACGACATTGTACCCAATCTGTAATATTACTTTTGTCCCCCACCATCTTGTTGGTGTGGCTTTCAAGGCCTCATCCATTGCCAACAACCTTTATTGTGTTGTTACACTTGCTTCAAAGTCTGATAGGAAGGCTTCTAACGGATTCAAACCATCAAATGTGGGTAAGTTACTTACTGTTGTGTCGATCCAACAAACTTCTCTGGTTAATGTAGCACATCTCCTTGTAGATAGTTCATACATCTGGTTCTTCCAGTTCTCCAGTGCTTCTTCTAAGTCTGATGATCACGCATTGTCACTTCTCCAGCTTAGATTCCCATCGGCTATAGGATTAATGTAATCCTGATGTCTGGTTGTTAGCTTGTATATGTTTTCTAGTGCATATGCGCAGTCTTCTTCTCTAATGGGCTCTGTGTATCGTTGACCTTCATATGGATCTAAAGGTGCGATGACCCTAAGGCCATCTCCTTCAAAATTCATACGTATTTTCTTTAAGTCAACAACAGTAGAGTTATTGAAGGCCCAATCAATTCCTAACAACGCAGGGTAAGGGAAATTGTCATCAACTATTTCAAGGGAAATTGTCATCAACTATTTCAATTTCCTCAAAATCTGAAAATTTTCTTATTCCATCAATGTCCACAGGGACATGCTTCAATTGTCCAAATGGGATGATAGCTTGTTGGTTAGCCATACTAAGACTGAGAGGGGAATACCTCAACTTCGGTTTTCCCATCTGTGCCCAGGTTTGCTTCGTCATGACATTGACCTTCGACCCTAAGTCGAGGACCACATAGTTTATCTCATACTCTCCTATTTGAGCGTTAAAATGTAATTCCTTATTTGTCCTTCTCTTCTGACCAATTTGGTGTATTGCCCTATTCAACAAGGGGTTTATCTTTCCTAGTTCATATTGTCTGATTAGATTATGTAGCTCTTGTACAACGTTTTCATCATGAATCAATTTAATACAAGTGTATAGGAATTCCATGAGCTTTCTTACCTCTTTTCCTTCTCCTGGAAAAGCAGACTGATCAAATTCCAGAGGCATTCCATATTCTCTCACTTCTAGTCTTGTCTTTGATGTAGAGACTTGGTTTCCTTTGAATTCTTTCCTAGCTTCCTCAAACATCTATCTTTCTTTCTTTACATCAAAAGTTTGGGTCTTCTATGTAGCTTTCTGGATTCCAGAATCTTCTGTAGTCTTCCCTTGTGTCAGTATGTCTTCTCCTGTAACAATTCCTCCTCTAGTTATAACAATGACTCTAGGGTCTTCTCTGCAAGGTTTAACATAGATCAATTGCACTTGTGGGTTCTGCTGGGGTCCTTGTCTTTCCTGAAGCTTAGCTAGCAGTACATGACAATCTTCTATAACATGGTCAAACAAGTTGTAGTAGATGCAAGTAGTACAAGGGTTCTGAAAATCCCTTGCAAGGTGTCCAGGTTGTGCACAGTTATAACAGATGATCTGTCCTCGGCCTCAACCCATTCCTCCTCCTTGTCCTCTTCCTCTGAATCCACCGTGAGTATTGAAGTTTCCTCTTCCTAGAGAGTTGTATTGCGTAGTGTTTCCTTCTTGTTGTACTTTGCCTTGGATCTTATATATGTCTTTTGACCTTTCATGCATGAGATCATAAGCCCTACAATCCCTATCATCATGTCCTATAGACTTACAAAATGTACAATACAAATTTGTAGGTGTCTAAACATACTTTTGCATATAATAGCACTCACCAGTACGATGTATGTTTCTGCATACCTTGTACCAAGGTAAGGTGACTTTCTTCAAGGGGCTCGGAGCTCCAGAAGCCAAATATTCATTGAATAAAGGGCAGTGTTCCTTTCCATGACCTTCTAATCTATATATGACACACCAAATGCCATCTCTTTTATATTTTCCCTTGTCTTTCTTCATATCTTCGACCTACAGAGACAAGCTAGTTAGTTGACTTAGGATCTGACTCATACCTGAACGGGATTCTCCCATGGGAGTTGATTCTAGCTTCATGGCGATCTCTAACACCTCAGCCTGTAAAGCAATATTCTAATGCATAAGGGGAACTCTGATGTGTGGTATAAGGGCAACAATGAACCATTCCTTGTTCTGCTCGTCTGGAATCTGAAAAGTTAATCGACCTGTTAAGGTCTTGAATCTTTGATCGAACTCCCAAACAGGTTCAGCTACCTTCTTCTTGATCTCTTTCAGCTCTGTGATACATTGGGATTTTGACTTAGGTTTCTTGAATTCTATAATCATCATGTTCTTGATCTAATTCAATGGCTTAGGCTATGCAAGTCCTTGGACAAGTTTCATGTACCAACTCAATGTGTGATCTCTGAGAGTTGTATTGAACTGGTTTCTTTTGACAACTTCATCTGTGACATTCTTAATGTTCCATACGGATTCACATAGAAACCAGTGTTGATCAGGATCTTCAGATCCATCTCCCCTAAATATAGGGAGTCTCATATCATCTTCCATAGATCTTCCTAGGGTTCCCGATTGAATGTGTGGTGGAGTACTATTGATAGTGCTTTGGATGCTCTGGTGGCTGGGATTACTCTGGTTACTTAAGACTGAATCAACAAGAAGGATTATAGTACTTACTTCGATGGTCTGTGCGGTTTTTAATTTTTCAGGTTCTCCTCGGCAAAGTTCTTCAACTTGTCCTTCCTCTGTCCTAGTGGGTTCTAAATGTTCTTCATTCGTCAGATCTGCTTCTTCTCCACTGTAGAAACCCTCCTCCTCGTAGTTCTTCTTAAATAGGTTTGCAAGGTGGACCTCTCGGAACACTCTCCCACTGCGCGTATGTCCAGCTTCTGTGTCACTGTCGCTATCTGAATTCTTGAACATTATCTTTTCTACATCTGACCAATCTATTGTATCTTCAAGATGTTATTTTCATGCAATAACATCTTGAGTCTCAACTTCAAGAATTGTAGAAATTTTCCTCTGCGCCCCTTGAAGAAATATATTTCAGCTTGGTTGTACGACTCTACTCTGTCAACAACAAACTCTATGATGTACCCTCCAAAGAATATCTCATGTATATCAGTGAAGATATATATTTCTAGCCAGTCCTCAGTGCTAATATTAGGGTTCGTATTATGGGCTTCAGCGAAGTCCTTTTCTTGATCCTCTATCCACTTTTGAATCTCTGTCTTCGATGGAAACCACCTTGACATTCCCTTAAAAATAATCTGGTCCCAACAACGGAACCATTTGTTGGCATAGGGGCAAACCCAGGGTTTGATTCTAGGAGCGCACCAACAAACCCTAACTACTGGCCCTTTCGGCAACACCTGTGAAGCAGATGCAGTCTCACTCGAAGTAGTTATGAGGGGGTTGCAGGACAAAGATGTCTACAACCAAAGGGAATATCAAGTGGAACTAACACAAGAACAACACATCATTCATATATCACTTATCAACTTAGATCTATTATGCAAATCTACTTATCATATCTAAAGCATAAATTCAATCACATTATATCAATGACAAATACAAAATACCAATCACACACAACACAAAATATACATGGTTCACCCTCTCTCTAGGGCTACATCCACAGAACTGTGCTATAATATATTGAGGTAAAGCATATAGTTCTTGCCTACGCTCTTATCTAGCAAATCTTCTTTCTTCTCCTCTCTTTCTCTTCCCTCCCTGCGCACCTAGCTACAGGTTTGATCTTTGCACCCAACTGAATATCATACAATACCAGAAGGCTCCCACAGTTAGCACTTCTCTCTCACAATACAATAATCACTCACATAAACAATGATAACGTATCTTGATGCCAAACCAACCCAATTCCTCTTGACCTCTATTTATACATTAAAATAGCTCACCAACAGCCTTAGGCCGAAACCTAGGTGTCCAAAACCCTAGATACCAAAACCCTACCCTAGATACCAAAACCCTAGGTTAGTTTGACCCATATTTCCAGGGCTTCGTCAGCCTGTCTTTCCTTCCTCCTCGCGTGGTGCTTTAAAGAATCCAATGGTGGATTTTTTCACTTGTTGACATGTACATGATCCTTCTTTCTTTCTTATCTATCATCCTCGATATCTTTGTCCAACGTCTTTCTTTCTCGGGCTTTGCTCCATCTTTTCTGCTCTTTTGCTCACTTCGACCCAATAACAGTCACTATGTCTTCTGCAAAGTTTGCATTCTCCCTTTTCTTTCTTGATCTTTGCATACTTCCATAACCAAGGGAAAACACTTCTCATGAAAAATAGTATGATTACGGGCAAGCCATATTTCCCAGTAGACAAATTTGGGAATTTGTCTCCAGAGAAGGGTGAAATGTTTCTTGTTTTTTAAGCTGTCAGCATATCTTTGTTTCCAGGAGACAAAAAGATCATTCCAGTTCTCAGGGGGGTGGGACATGGGAAGTTAGAGAAGGTTCCAAATTTGAGAAGATAATGTGCACTCCAGGAAGAGGTGAGGAATGGATTCATAGGCTGTATGACAAAGGGGGGCATCGAGAGGGACCCAGAATTCCCCATTTTTACAAGTTTTTTGTTGTTAATATTTTTCCATGGACCATTAGCCATCATAAGATATTTACTTTAGGTATAGAAGGGACAACTCAAATTTATTTCCATATTTTGGAGACTGGGGAGCCTTGGTCATAAGATTGTAGAAGAGAATACCTTGCTTTAATAGAGTAGATTTTGGAGCCCCAACTACGGGAGTCGGGTAAAGAGAGATGAGTGGGAGAAAAAATGACTAGATTATTGAATAGGGTGGAGATCAAGAGTTGAAGGTGGACATGGGTGTTAAACGATTTCCAATTTATCCAGTCCCCATCAGAATCCGAGAGGCATAAGTATTTCAGAAGAATAAGACCCTTGGAGTACCAGCAATATTTTAGGGGGTGTAGGGGCTCTTGACTATTCAATGGCTCAATATCTAGGATATGGTCGGTCCAGACATTTATATGGGATCCATTCCCCGGGGCCCAGGAGATTTTATATTTGATAAGAGGGGACACATGTTTTAGGAGACGCCAAATTGGGGAACCAGGGATGGGGGGAGTGGGGGTATCCATACATCGCAATCTCGAGGAGTTGAAGTATTTGGCTATTAGAGTTGATTTCCACCATTTTGTAGTTCCTGTGATTAAATGCCAAGATATATTTTCTCCTAGAGAAGTATTCATTAGGATAGGGTCTCTGATAGAAGGTCCTCCTGTATTGAGAGGTTGGCAGACTTGTTTCCAGTTGAGGAGTTGGAATTTTTTAGTATTTGTTTTCCCACCATCCCAAAGGAAACTTCAGAGAGATTTAGATATGTTTTCAAGAGATCCTTTTGGGGAAAGAAGGCCAGAACATTGAAAGATGGAGAGTGAGGAGAGGACAAATATGAGAAGCATTGTTTTTGTAGCTGGATTGAGCCAGCAGCCTCCCCAACTTTGGATCCTTGCAATAATTTTTTCAATGAAGTCTTGCCAAGCCATAGTTCCATAAGAATTTAGGAATATATGCATACCTAAATATTTGAAATAGGTCCAAGTAGTGATGAAAGGGAGCCCAAAAATTCTGGAAATATGGTCTTTGGTGTGTCCTGGAATGTTCCATCCATATATCCTACATTTAGCAGAGTTCAATTTCCTCCAGAATCTAAAAGAAAAGAGTCGAGAACTTTCTGAAAGTGATTGGATATAATTACAGAAGCCTCACCCAGAAGAAGTGTATCATCTGCAAACTGAGAATGATTTGTTTCCTTGACCCCTGTCATGATGAGTAGCCCCGAGAGTCAGCCTATCCTTCTTTCTTCTTCCAATTTTTTATTAAGAGAATCTGCTAGGAGGATGTGATGGAAAGGGGAAAGGGAACATCCTTATCGAAGACCTCTATTGGCCTTGAAGAACTGCGAGGGGAAACCATTTATCGAGGGGGAGATCTAAGGGGAATTGATGCAAGCCTTGATCCAATGAATACAAACTTCAAAGGAACCATAACCTTTGAGGACTGAGTACAGAAAAGAATGTTTGACTTGATAAAAAGAATTCGCCATATCTAGCTTGATGACCATGCCTGGAGAATTTCTTTTTTTGTTGGAACGAATGGCCTCTTGAACAAGCATGATGTTGTATGTAATCTGTTTTTTTTCTTTTAAAACCTCCCTGATTTTATGAGATAAGAATGGATAGCAAGGGTTTTACACGATTTGCAATGATATTAGTGAGTATTTTATATGAGGAGTTGTAGAGGGAGATGGGACATAAGTGATAGAATTTTGAGGGATTGGATTCTTTGGGAATGAGGGACAGGGAGGTAGAATTTGTGGCTCCTCCGAGTTTCTATTTTTGAAGAGTGTAGTTCAACATTTTATTTAGATCTCATTTTAAGGTGACCCAGAAGGAGCGGTAGAATATGATTGAAAACCCGTCAGGCCCAGAGGCTTTATCTGGGTCCATGTCTCACACTTCTTTGTCTATTTCTTCTTCAATTATCTCCCTAAATAATTGACTGTTATCATGCTCAGAGACGATGTTTGGAATGTTAGCTAACATTTCTTGAGTTTCTTCATTCATTCCTTCATCGCTTGGTTGTTGATATAAGGAAGCGAAGTGCTGAGAGGTTTCTTCCTTGACTTGTTCAAAGGTATCGAGTTGTTTTCCAGTGTTTGAAAGGATGGAAGTAACCATATTTTTTTCCTCCTATTTTGTGCTTGTTTGTGGAAAAAAGAAGTATTTGAGTCCCCTGCTTTTAGCCAAAGACTTCTGGACTTCAATATCCAGTGTTCCTCTTCTTTGCGCATGGAATGTTGTAGTTTCTAATTGGCTTATTTTTATTGATTCAAGAGTGAATCAGTGATCTCCTCTTCTTCCAACTGTTGTTTAATTGTTGAAATAAGTTCGACCTTTTCTTGTATTTATTGATGCGGAGAGATGTAGGAAGCTTTCACACAATCTTGAGAGTTGTTTTGACTATCTTTAGCTTGCTTTCCCATATATAATTGGGAGACCCAGAGAAAGGGGAGGACCACATTTTTTGGATGAGGGCTGGGATAAATGGGTTTTCAGTCTAGAGTGGGTTAAAGAGAAATGGTAGAGGGACAAAGTTCAATGGGTTATTAAAATTCAAGGAGATTGGTTTGTGATTGGAGACGATAGACATGAGGATATGAGAGGAGATTTCTAGGGGGGGAGAGAAGGAAGTTATTATTAATGAGGAAAAGGTCAAGTCAATATTCTATATGGAAGAGATCGGAGTGCCTATTGTTCCAGGTGTACTTTCCCTTAGATGGTTTGACGTCCTCCAGATCCCAATCTGAGATGAGATCATATATATTTTTAGAGAAAGGATCTCTGATTTTAATACCTCCTTTCTTTTCCCCTAAGTTGAGATGGTTGTTGAAATCACCTCCGATTATACAAGAGGAGATATCAATAGAATTTTTGAGCATAGAAAGAGAGTTCCAGCAAGTGATTTTTTCCTAGTAGGAGTTGGGCATATAAACATTAATGACTGAGATAGTGTTACTGGAGTCCTTATTTTTAAGAATAGTTAGAAGCCAAATTTGAGTTTCTAGAGTTACCTCAAGATTCTAGATCTTCTCATCCAGAGGGTTTCTATGCTGGTAGATTCTCCTTGAGAGCTTACAACTATTCCACCGCTAAATTTGAAAAAAAAATTAGTTGTTTGTAGAACCATTGACACCTCCATTTTTGTCTCTTGGAGGAGGCTTACTGAGGGGTTGACCATAGTTTTGAGATATATTAGGGCTTCAACTTTGGATTTATTTCCAAATCCCCTACAGGTCCAGGAGAGGATATTCATTGATACAGGGTAGAGGAGGCCCGACTTCCATGAACCAGGAGATCATCTCCTTTAGTTCCTCCTCTATGAGTTGAGGTATGCATGGAATTTTTGATAGATAGTTGCTTGCCTTGTGCCTTTTATTTTGACGTCGTTTCTTCTCTAACTTCTTTGTTGGATCTATGACCAAAATTTTTGGGTTTATCTGGGGGAATTTCCCCTTCTTCCACATATTTGTTGGAATGCAATTTTAAAAAAGATTAGTCAGATTCTTGTGGCTCCTCTTGTTGAGTGACCTGATGTGAGGTTTCCTCATTGCCTCACTATTCTTCTATTCTTTCGAAAACTGGGGGAGAAAAGGATACGTGTATCAACACTGGCCCAGAAGAGGGGTTTTTTTTTTAGGATGGTTCTCCCGGAGTTTCAAAGGAGTTTTGAATTGGAGTAGAGGGGTTGATGGTGGGGTTGGGGGTAGATTTTTTAGGGAGGGTTTTGACAATAGGGTTTTGGCGAGAGGAACCTGTTTTGGGGGTGGATCCTGAAGATCTAGGGCCAAGGCCTATTCCTTTTCCAGTGTTATCTTTATTCCTGACCTATTTCCATCCTTCTTCTTATTATGAGGCATCAGTTTCTTATGATTTTTTATTACGGGGGAATTTATAGCAAAGTGGTTGTATTCATGAAAGGTATTGCATTTGAACAGGAATTTCTCATAGTCCAACTTTTGGATGTAAGTCCATTCATCTAGATTTAACTTGATTTCTTCTGGAAGCCCTTTTGTAGATCTACTTCCACACAAATACTAGCACAAGAATACATACTAGACTTGGGTTCAACCCTATCAATAAATTTTCCCAATGTGTCTCCAATGCTATTTAGAACTTCATCTCCCCAACAATTAAATGTTAAGTTCAGAAGTCGCACCTAGACTGGAACGACTAAGGGGATGTCATTTTCTATGTCAAAATATGGGGTCCATTTGTTTAAGTAGAACCCTCTTGGGCCGAAGAAGTAAGGGTTGTTTCTAAAAATGATATTTTTGTCTTCTTTGTGCTCAAAGTTTAAAATATAGAAGACCTTACCACATAAGAAGTGATTCATGCACCCTTTTACGAGAGGGTCCCAGTTCAGCTCAATCCAAAGGTCGATTTAGTGAGGTGAAGTACATAATCCCATGAATTTGCCTACAAGTGATCTGGAGGCGAAGGAGAGAGCTTTTCTTCGTGCAACCGTCACAATGAATTACCACTTCTGGGATTTGATCCAGTTTTTTCACAAATTTTGAAGCCGTAGGGTGCATGGGAGGGTTTTCAAGCAAACCCACCAAATATTTGAAAGCGATGAATTCGTCAAGGAAATATGGTGGAGGATCAGGTCTGGATCCGAAGAGGCCATAGGAGAGGCCAAGACGGGGAGGTGACAAACTAGGGTTTTCACAATGATTCACTCTATCAGAAGGGAAAGGTTGCTCTGATCTTAGATTGGTAGGTTATTATCAAATATTTGTTGAAGGATTTTCAAAGATCGCAAACCCTATAACTGAATTGCAAAAGAAAAATAAGAAATTGATATGGACCGAATTGCTTATATTTTGGTCTCCATCGTTATTTAAATGAATCACACTTTTCATCGCATGATTGGCCTCCTTAATTTCATTACAAATCTTGACAATTTTTTCTTTGTCACTCCTTCCATATAATATTCTCCATAATGTTTTTGTCACATTCTTCATGATGTGCATTGTATCAAACACATGAACAATTTATAGGTGTTCATAGTAGGGGAGCCTAATAAATTGTACAGGATAACTTTTCATTCCTCGTGGAAGTGCCCCATTATTAATGCCTTCATTATGACCTTCAAGGTGAAGCATACAAATTAAATATATTACAACAATACTTGTCAATTAGTGGTTGGGGTAGGTTGATGAGTATGAGGGATATCCTACATAACATTATCAAACTAGTTGTTAAATTTATCAATAATATCATTCTCATTTATTTTTTGTTATTCCAAGCATTCAAAAGAAATATATTATCCTTTTTTTTCCATCCATCTATCAAATAAAATGTTCTAACATATCTCAAAGGAATTGATACTATTATTAGGCAATGCTAGAAACCATTTCCTAGCATAATTATTTAATGACAAAGTAAAACATTTATAAAACACATCAAGATGACACACTCAAAGATTAGTAATATGATCAATTAATTCATCTCAATATTATTTAGCACCAATAGAATTATCACCATGGAACAAAGGATTTTTTTCCAAATAAGTTGGCATATCATGGGGTTGACTTGCAATGTTAGAGAAATCAAATGGCTTAAAATGATTTTGTTGGATTACTGAGAGGGGGGGTGAATCAATAATAGCATAATTATAACCCTTTTTCTTCAAATGTTATATCAATGTAGAATTATTATCCAAT
>CBVK0100201697.1:0-14874 GCA_900067695.1 Picea abies | reverse complement strand
GCAATCATGTTGGACATATTGCTACACATTGTTACACTATGAAATGCTATAGTTGTGGTGGATATGGCCACAAAGCCCATAACTGTTGGAACTCAAGAAAACTGTCAATGAGAAATGATTTATACAATACGACAAAAGGAGTAAAAGGAACATGGAAGAAAAATGAAGTTGCAGTAATAGAAGATCAGAGAACAAAGTTCAAGAAACCAGGACACTCACAGATGTAGATAGCAAAGACTGAACAAGTGAACATGAGTGAAGTTGATTGTTGCAAAAAGAATGTCAGTCATGTGACAAGCATAATATAAACTTTCTCAGACAACTTTAGAGCAATGTACAGTAAATAAGCATCTTGGATAAAGATGGATACATCTGGTTAGAGATCAATGAGAATCAATGGGCAGATCTAAGAGTTGTTTGAATACTATGAATTACAATTGCACAGTGTTCCAGTAGGACAATGACATCCGCAGAAGCAACATTCTGATGTACAAAATGATGTACATGACATCCTGTAAAGATAACAAGAAGAAAGGCCTTGTCAAAAAAAACTACCCTTTTAGAAACAAAGGGGGAGAACAGTCAGAAGAAGAGAGAAAAGAATGATAGGGGGAGTCATTCAATTATGACAAAAAAGGGATGATTGTAGGAAGAGTTACCCAAGTTCAGATTCTGGTTAGTGGCTTTCAAGTTGTGGTGGAAAATCAACAAAGGAAGGGATCATAGACACAAAGAGACCCTTTGAATGAGTTGGTAAATAAAATGACAAGATTGTAGTTATTGATTACTTCTCCAATATATGGAAAATTGATTTTACCCATCAATTAATTATGTATCTATATGTTTTAAGCAGGGAAACAACGCTGGTTCATTTGACGATGGTGGACAACAACCCCATGATACTAGTGGCTCACAAACCCATCACCATATGTGTGCCTTTAAAATAAAATGTATAATATGATGATCATAAATATTTTCCTCAGATGGTGTACTTATAACTTTTCTTCTTTCAATGGTAGAACATGTAGATGAGTGTACTCGGAGAGGAGAGGAACCAACGAGAATCCAACTAATGGTGTCCACTACTCCTCTAGGTAAAAAAGATAGTAATTATATTCGTACTAATGAAACACTACTATGAATAATAACTAACTATGTCCTTTTAATGTTTTTTGTTATTGTAGTGAATGTGCCCCTTGTAGTGCATGAATGTCCACGTCGCACCTACAACAAAATTTTCAAAATCTCTCACCATCATCAGACTTCTAACGAACTTTGACCATGTCAAAGTTGACCAAGTAAATGACCATTAAACACTTTCAAACAATTATTTTTTACTTCCGACAAACGTTCTTCATAAGATTGACGACGTAATAAAATCATCATACTTACAATGAACCTCAAGGAGCCCAGAAAAATGATCAAAATTTTAATAAGTATGTAGTAATTTTCGATTGTACGATCAATTTTATCCTTATCGTCGTGATATTTTGTCAAATATTGACCCCATAAGTACTAGTGACAAAATATTTATCCTTCCACTTTCACTATCGCGCAATCAAGCACCCAACCACCTATCACGAATAGTCAGAAGAAGGATAGTTTCCCCCACTTCAAAGAATGCTCCAATTATCCATTGTTGATTGTCTTGGGGAAGCCAAGTAATGCCTTTTTAGTTACAATTTCAATGTCAGTCTAAGGAAGTCTTTTTTTTCCCTAGATTTAAATTGCTCCATTTTCTATGACAATTAGCATTTTCCTTTCCTTCAACATTTCTTCTTCACGCATTCCTGTCTAGTCCTTGTTGTGGTTTAACATCATTTTGAGTAGAAAGGGAAATGGATCCTAATCTCTCTACACACATTCATGCTCCAATTATACCCTTAGAGCTAATCTCATGACCGGTTTTAAAATTGAAGATCCCTAACCACAATTATTTACCACTCACACTCGATCTAAGCCGCTTATCCTGTACCCATTTAAGGATTGATTTGACGGTTTATTCGAAGAGTTTGGTGGTAACATACCATTTTCCATTCGACATAAGACGCTGAAGCAAGACACTGCGAAGTATTTCCATAGGAGGTTTCGTCTTTCTCAGGTACAAGGATTCAGTTGCCAAATGCGCTTCTGCATATCCGTCGCTGGAGAGTGGAATTTAAGAAAAGTAAATTCACCATACCTTACGCTCTTCTGAGAAAACCGATGATTCCCATTCATCCAAATCTGTAAAAGAAAAACCGATGATTCCCACCCATAAAAATTTGTAAAAGATCGACCTCATTCCGTTGCCGGGATTTGAACCCGGGTCGCCTGGGTGAAAACCAGGTATCCTAACCGGACTAGACGACAACGGAGATGTCTTGTAACTATCCGGGTATAACTAACACGAATAAGTAGGTGGATAATTTTCCATAGTTGTTAACCATGTATTTGAAGCGCGCAGATAAACTTTTTAATATCTGCCATCAGAGTGGCGCAGCGGAAGCGTGGTGGGCCCATAACCCACAGGTCCCAGGATCGAAACCTGGCTCTGATATTAGATCAGTTGTGTCTTCAGTTTTGTTTCTGTCCTAGTCTCCTCCATCAAAAGGATAAGCGGAGGAGCCGACTTGACTTCCACTTCATTAGTACTCCATACACCCTGTAGATTTATGAGATGCAATTTTTTCTCAAAAGAGGACATGTAAGACCATGAAGAGCAAAAGTTGGAGATGCTAATGTGGAGTTGCTACTTATATTGACAACAATCGTGGAGTTCATGGAGATTGGGAAGTTGCTACTTACATTGACAATAAGAGTGGAGTCCATGGAGATTGGGAAGTTGTTACTTACATTCACAATGAGAGTGGAGTCCATGGAGATTGTGAAAGGAAGAGGAATGGCTATAGAACTAAATGATGATAGTAACGAAGAGAGGGAAGTAGAGATTTCAGCTCACATTTGCACTAAAGGAAAGAGTAATTCAAGTAATTAAAAATTTGGGATAAAGACCAAAATTTAACATTGTTTCATATGCTAGAAAACTAAATCCAAAAGAGCTAATTAATTAGATTAGAAATTTTTTTATTTTATTTTCTTATATAATTTGAACTTGAATTAATTGAAGATTCTAGAAGAGTCAGATTTATTTGCACGAAATTATCAAGTCTTACCTTATTATGGTGGGATATTTGCAATTGTGGAGACAATGAAACATGAAGGAGAAAATTCAAAAATGGGATCATAAAAGGTAAATTTTTTCCCTCTAATTTTGATTTGAATTTGTTGAGAAAGTTACATTCTAATCTTAGAGAGAGAAGAATGTTAAAGAGTATACATAAGAGTTATGTAGGTTGTCGATTCAATTACGGAAAAGTAGTGAGAGTGTTAAATCCATTGCAAATGTTAATGATTTGAGATTTGACATGCAAGATGTGTTTGATCAGTCTCATATTCTTACCAATTGGCTTTAAGCATTGAAGATAAATTTTCCAAGAAGCAATAAAGAACAAGAGGAAGAGGAAAGCAATTTGTAGAAAGAGGATAATCTAGTGGAAGAAAAGAAGAAGATGTCGGTGCAAGTTCTAAAAATAAGAATTTCAAAAGTGGTTATGATTCCAATAGAGGACATGGATATGGTAGTGGTGGAGAAAGATTCATGGGAACTTGCTTCAAGTGTGTTGCATAGGGAAATAAAGCAAGCACATATCCAAAGAATGTGAATGAAGGAAGAATACAAGAATCTAAAATTCATGTGACTCAAGAAACATCATTAGTGGTGGAAAACAATGTGTATGAAATTAATTGAGAACATGAGAATCTCATGTTCCAAAATTTGTTGAAACCAAAGAAGACACGTGAAGAAAAAGAGCATTCATAGTGGAATACCATCTTCAAAACCATTTGTAAAAATGGAGGTAAATCTTATTCTTTGATTGTTGATAGTGGTAGTGCAAAATCCTTGGTTTCCTCTAAAGTAATTAAGAAGCTAAATTTGAAATGTATACCACATCCTAGTGCTGTGAGGTTTCATGGATAAGGAAAGGAAATTAAGTAGCAATGTTGAAGAAATGTCTAATTAGTTTTTCGATTGCAAATTATTATGAGGAGATTATTTGTGATGTGTTTTCCATGGATGCTTGCCACATTTTGTTAGGAAGGCCCTGGCAGTTTGATACGAATGCCTCTCACGATGGGTAGAAAAATACCTATCTAATTGGTGTTGTAGTCTTTCCCAAAGATGTTGTTCCAACATAGAAGAATTTTGTTCCATCACTTATTGGTATTGTGTTTGAAGAATTCATAGATGTATGTGATTCCCATCGACGAGAAGTATTTCTCATCAAATTGATTTAATTTCTAGATCACATTTTCTAGACAAATCTCCTCAAAGATTAATTCCTATTGAAAGAGAGGAGATTAATCTACAAGTTCAAGAGTTACTAGACATATCAAGATTGATCATAGAGAGTTTATGCCCATGTGCAATACTTTTTCTACTTAATCAAAAGAAGGAGATGAATGGATGATGTGCATCGAATCCAAAGCCATAAACAAAATAATTAGGAAGTTTAGGTTTCCTTTACCTCATATGGACATCTAAAGAATTTTTGAGTGGTAACATGTATTTTTCAAAGATTGATATGAAAAGTGGATATGGTTAGATAAGGATTTGTGAAGATGACAAATAGAAAAAACAAATTCAAGACAAAAGAAAGAATTGTATGAGTGGTTGATTATTCTATTTGTAATGAGAAATCTACCCAACACATTCATGAGACTGATGATTGAGGTATCAAAACCTTATTTCGGAAAATTTTGATTGTTTATCTTAATGACATTTTGATTTTTAACATGACGAAAGAAGAATATATCAGGCGTGTGAGACAAGTCTTTGAGTGATTACAAAAAACAGAAGTTGTTGATTAATCTCAAGAACCATTTTTTCATATGAGAAGAATTGGTTTACTTTGGGTTGTGATTTTCCAAAATGGTTTGAATATGGATTTAGAGAAGGTGAAAGTCATTATCTAAAGCTTAGTTCCTAAAAACATGTTCAGGGTAATAAATTTCCATGGATTGGCGAGTTTTTATCAAAATTTATTTGAAATTTTAGTGGCGTATGCGCACTAATGTAGAAGAATCTTTGGGGATTTGGAAATCCCGCACACCAAAAACATATTTGCTTTCAATTCTATGCTTTATTTCAAGTTTTCCAATTATTCAATAGCAATGGTGGTTTGAAATTTTCATCAACACACACTCGTCTCTTGGAATTAGATGTTGAATTTTGGATATGTTGTAGAAACGATCATATTGTACCTTCGCCCCAAATTCTAGAAGCAGATATGGAGTTCAGACTCCATGCCCAATTCCAAAACTAGTACAAAGATAAATTTTTGTATAAACACTGGATTAGTATTTTGATCAGCGTGCACTCATATTTTAGAATCAAGGTATGAAATTTGTATAGGATGTCAAGGACACAATATTTCCAATTTTAAGAAAAAATTGATGCCATACAATTGTCCAAAACTAACACACAATACTTTCCATAAAAAAAAATTGTGCTAACAGAGGCCTAGTATTTTGATTAATATATTCCCATACTTTGGAATTAAGGTCTAAAATTTGGATATATTGTATAAGAAACATTCCTATATATTCTCACCAAATTTCATAAAAGGGTGAGTTTTAGTGCTACATGGGTATTTTATAGGGGAAAAAATTCTCCAATTGGCTATTTCTAGCTATTTTCTAAAAAAAATATTCACCAATTGGCCATTTTCCCATTCTAAATTCACCTATTGTTTTTACATAGAATATGATTAAATTGATTATATTTGTCAAAATTTACAATTTTTAATAGTAAATTATATGTTTTTATTGAATATTCGCCTACATATCTATATGTATGATTTTTTCAAACTGAAATAGTCACCTAGAATCTATACATATGTATATTATTTGAATCCTTAAAAAATACCCTAGTGCTACTCCAAATCCATGCCATGTTTAGAGATCATGCACATAATTTTCCAGAAATAGAGGTTTAATTTTCATAACAAAATGTGTGTGTAAAATGTATGTTCAAATTAATGCATTTATTGTTTTGTGGTTTACCGCCATAGCTTCCATTGCATGAATTTGATTCTATCCCCATGTTGCATAATGCAAGCTTGACTAAAAGCATGAGGAAGGGTAATTTTTAGTGGACAACAACAACTCGGTGGAGTTTTGATATTTTAAAGACAAATGTATTAGAAAAACATGTTTTAGCATTACTAGATTTTAATAAAGATTTTCAAGTTGATTGTGACCCTAATTTATCCTTAAAATCATCCTTGTTGTAATCTCCAATTGCATCAAGTGGTATGAGACCCTAATTTTTGTTGCTCTATTGGTTGTGTTGTCATTGATGATTGGTTGTTGAAGATAATTCTATAAGAAGATTGTAGAATAGGGACATGATAAAGATAATGTGTAGATAATAGAAATTTGTGATAGAGAATTGTTGATAGAGGAGGTAGAGGAATTCCTCTTAGAAGAGGACATGCAAGATCTCGAAGAGAAAAAAATGGAGATGATATTTTGTTACATAATTGACAACAAGAGTGGAGTGCATGCGCACTGCAAAAAGAAGATGAGTGACTACAAAACTAAACATTGAAAGTAATGAAAAGAGGGAACACGAGATTTCAAAACTAGATCCTAGGATTTCACTTACACTAGAGGAAATAATAATTCAAGCAATTACAAATTTGGGAGGAAGACTAAGGTTGGATAAATTTGCATATTCTGCAAAAATTAAATATCGAGGAGATAATAAATTGAATTAGAGATTTTTTTTTGTTTTTTATTATCAAAGATCTTAGAAGTGTTAAATTTGTTTGCAAATATTAAGAGGCCTTACCTAATTATGGTGGGATATATACAATTGCAAATACAATGAAATGGAAAGGAGAAAATTTAGAAATGGGATTGGATGCTAGGGAAATTAAAAGGTAAATTTTCCCTCTGATTTGTCTTTGAATTTGTTGAGAAAGTCATGTAATCTTATAAATAGAGAAAGGATTGTTAAAGAGTATACAAAAGAGTGTTGTAGTTGATCAATTCTATCATGGAAAAGTATCGAGGATGTTGAATCCATTGCAAATTTTACTAGATTTGGATTTACCATACAAGATTAAATAAGTTTGATGAATGGTTGATCAATGTCAGAGTCTTACCAATCAACATTAAACATTGTAAATAAATTATCCAAGAATAAGTAAGGAACAAAATGAAGAGGAAGTCAATTTGTAAAAAGAGGACAATCTAGTGGAATAAAAGAAGAAGAAGCCAATGCAAGTTTTGAAAATTAGAATTTCAAATGTGGTTATGATTCCAACAAAGAACATGGATATGGTAGTGGCAGAGGAAGATTAATGAGCACATTCTTCAAGTGTGGAACACAAGGAAATAATGCAATTGAATGCCCATGGAATGTGAATTATGGAAGAAGAAAAGAAGCTACAACTCACGTGACTAAAGAAACATAATCAATGGTGGAAAATAATGTGTCTGAAGTTCATTGAGAATATGAGAATCTCGTGCAAAGAGTTTCTTTTTTTTTAACCAAAGAAGATGGATGCCATCAAAGAGCCTTCATAAAGCAAGACAATCTTCAAAACCATTTACAAGAATGGAGGTAAACATTCTTTTATTGTTGATAGTTGTAATACAAAAAATTAGTTTCAACTAAAGTAATTAAGAATATAAATTTGAGATGTATACCACATACTAGTGTTTACAAGGTTTCATAGGTTTCATGGTTGATAAAGGAAATTAAGTAACATTGTTAGAGTAATGTCTAATTAGTTTTCAAAATGAGATTTATTATGATGAGGTTGTTTGTGATGTGTTGTCCATGGATGCATGCCACATTTTGTTAGGAAGACCTTGACAAGTTGACAAGTATTTTTTCTCTTGATGGGAAGAAAAACACCTCTTAGATGGAGAAGGGAGGAAATAAGTTACAACTGCTACCAATGGATGAGGAAATTGATAAAGACTCTAATAGTAAGGTGATGTGTTGTTATAGTACGTAATTTTCAAAGTAAGCTAAAATGACCAAATGTTGTTTTGTAGTCTTTCCCAAATATTTTGTTCCATCATTGATTGGTAAGTTACTTGAATAATTTAGAGATGTAATTTCAAAGGATATGCTAATAATATTTTCACATGTGAGAAGTATTTCTCATCAAATTGATTTGATTCTTGGATCACATCTTCCAAACAAAGCTCTCGATAGATTGATGCCTCTTGAAAGAGAAGAGATTAATCGAAAAGTTCAAGAGTTAATAGATAAAGTATTGATCAGAGAGAGTTTAAGCCCATGTGTAGGACTTGTTGTACTTGCACCAAATAAAGAAGGTGAATGGAGGATGTATATGGATTCTAAACAAAAAAAGCAAATTCAATTCATCTACATGTGAAATGTGTATAATTTTTGCAAAGTTATTCTTTTTTTTTTAAATATAGATCAAGAAATTGTAACCCTGTAACAAATGCGTTAAGTATAATATCAACATAGTTTTTTTTACCATGTATGTTGATGTTATTGGATTGGAAAGCATGAAAGAGTTATATGCAACACATGCAAATTTAGTAGTGGCATGGATAGCATGTAAGAAGCCATGGAGAGAATATCGGACAACGCATTTGGACTACTTCATTCAGGTGGGTTTCTTGTTCAAGAAACATCAATTGTGCAAAATAAGAGGTTCAATAAGGGATAATTTAATTGATGAATTGCATAATGGTGATTCAAGAGGTCATTTTGTATTGATAAATGATGCAAACCCCCACCACCTCCTGGGGATGCAAACCCCACCACCTCCTGGGGCTCGCATGACCTCCCAGTCTAGGAACATTTGTCTTCGGAGCTGAATTAGCTCTCAGATCCTTGTCAGATCCCCTCTTAATGCACACAATCCCTTTTAAATTCTAGTTCCGGTCCAAAAAAAAATCGTGGATGCTTTCATTCTAAGCCCCCTTTCTATTTGAAATTGAATTTAGGCTCTAGCCCTCCTTGTTTAGGTGAAAATCACATGTGACTGTAGCTTAAAACTAGGCACTTAGCTGACAGGCGCTACTTCGTCACTCCAAAGCTTTGGGCTCTGGGAGTCCTGTCTCCAACACCTTCCAAAACCTCTAAATGTCGAATTGGTGAACACCTGAACAACTACGGGATCAACGGTCCACAATCCGTGAACTGGTCCACAACTCACAGAAAACTTCAGGGCTCCGAGCTTTGGGAGTTTCCCCTGCTCCAACACATCATACCTGCGATTTGCCGAGCACCAAACTTGTAGATCTGATGACTGACCTCCCATCAAAGATCAACGATCTGTGCTCACTCCGGGCTTTGGGCTTCAAAAATATTCATGTCCTAAACTGCACTTCCTCCCAAATCCGTGAATTCCAAACTTTTGGATAGCTTGGGGATCAATGGTCCCACTCCGTCCTATATCTACGGCTTATATTTACTCCGGGCTCTAGGACTTCGGAGCTTGTCAAAAATCTCACCAACAAACCTTCTGGAGTTCCAAACTCCGAACATGCGAAGGGGTCTCGATCAATGGTTCACGTGTCCACACCAACGAACAGTCGAGATCAACTCTGACCTTCAAGCCTTTGTGAAATTATGACCCAACGCAATGCACATCTGAATTCCTTTGGAGTGCCAAGTCTCCAAACACACGATCTGTCTCCATGTACACCTAATGCCAATAGTCAGGATCTGCTCTGGGCTTCAAAGCTTCGGGGTTTTCTCCTCCTATAAATACAATGACCCAAATATGTCAAAGTGCCACACTCCCGAACTATGCTCGATTTGCTGACACATGAACTTTTAACCAATGACCAAGGTCTACTCTGGGACTTCATAACTCTAGGGCTTTTACTCGCACTTACAACCACACACAAAAATTGTCGAAGAAGTGAAATCCAAAGGACTTAAGGGGTTATCGTCTGAGATTCTTACCTGGATCCAACGATTGTTGATCCTTGAGCTCAGATCTGACGGTTGGGATCTGTTCTCCTTACCTGCGTGCTCCTCCTCTGATGCACCTCCACTTTCCTTCCAATGAAGGATTTCTCAAATTTTCAAAGGCTTGTCCTTTGAATCTTCTTCTGCAAGGTTGACTGCTTGGTCTCTACCTACGTTGCCTCTCTTGATCTTTTTCTAACACTTCGAATGAAGTGTGGGCACACACCTTGTGTTGTTCCTCCTAAGATTGAAATTCTTTTTCTTCAAAGGGTTCATTCCCTTTGTTCTTGTCAACAACTCCTTGTGCCCTCCTGGCACTCACGCTCTTCCTCCTAATATTTACCAACACTTTAGCAATATGATGGCTTCGTGCACTCCTTTCACTTACCTCCTCATTGATATTCAAACTTATAAAAGTTTCCTACGCACTCCTTATGCTTTCTCTGTGTAGACTTGCACTACTCCTCCTGAGCTTAACCTTTTGGTGTGCCTAATTGGAACGCTCCTCACAAAACTCTTGAATGGGTTCTTGCACACTCCTTGCACTGGCTCCTCAAAGTCTTTAGTAAATCTAGTGTTCAGACTTGCACAGGCTTTCCTTGAGCTTTTACACTACTCTGAGTGTAGGCACACTTCTTGCAGTTGCTCTGTGCCCTCCTTTCACAATTCCTTCTGAGCTTAAGAGCAATTTCGATGTTCCCACCTGGAATGCTTCTCACAAAACTCCTAATGGATTTATTATGCACTCCTTGTGTAGGAATTTTAGAGGTTTCTAACAACTCTAATTTGTACTCCTTGCACAACCGTGAGAGCTCAGAACACTCAGAAACTACAAGCATAGAATTCTATCTATTCTTGCAAAGGAAACATACATACATTCATAGAATTCATGAATATACACAGTAAACACATTCAGAAAACACATTCATTCATTCACACATAGATCACACAAATAGAAACTCATATGCAGGGAAATATTCTTTTGTATTAAAACATAATGTTCTTTACAATGGGTACAAGACTGGACTACAACAGTGTCTCAACTCTTTCTTTCTTCTCTTCTTTTCTCTTGCTCTTCTCTTGAGCTTCCTCTCGTCTTCCTTTATCTCTCTCTAATGAATCCTCAATACAATCAACCTTTTTACATAAGAGGGTATTCTCAAGCCTTCCTCTACCTACTTACATTAATTTACATTTAATTGACATCTAGTTCGAATCGGATCTAGATTTATCTACCTGTCAGCCATTAAAGGCGACTTTACATGCATCCTGTAAAGACACAATGACTTGGCCTCCTTCGAGCCTTACAATATTAAATTACATTAAAAATTGATATTTAAACTAAAAAATGAGAAGGCATGCACTTCTCTCTCCTTGGGATCTTCTCCCTCCTACTGCGTTGTTGTGATGGTTGCTGACGCACTACTGAGTTGGAGCGATGATCCTGCATCATACTCCACTGCTGAAAAAATCACGAGCTCCTTCTCATGGCTCCTCTTCTTTTGCTGTTGAGATCCTCTTGGGTTCCAAACTTCATTCTGGAGTTATCCACCTACTCCTTTGCATTGTTGTTGTTGTTGTTGTCTTGCTGCTACTTCAAGCTCTCTTCTTGTTTTCCAGATTTTATGTTGCATGGATTCTCGTATCTTGCCATTGCAATCTCCTCTTGTCATCCTCCACTTGTTGTTGACTATCTCTTTTGTTGACTTCAATATCAACCTTCTTATTTCTTCAATCTCCTTGTACAACTTGTCCATGGGTTGGCTTCTCTCCTGCAATCTGCTCTACTGCTGCATCTCCTTTTCTTCATTTTGATCTCCCATGATGACTTCATCTCCGGTGGCATTGGCTTGCCACTCTACTGCAAAATTCAGTTCTAAAAAAATACTACCGAGTTGTTGCTCAACCATCTCCTCTGGCATTTTTCTTTCTACCATTTCCTCTTCTCTTCTGTCATCTCCTTGTGCTGGTAAAAGTCCAGCTTCATCCAACTTCTCCTTAGGCTAGAATTCTTCTCCACTTTTCATGATCGCATCCTTCTGGCAGTCTTCCTCTGTATCTGGATTGCTTAACCAATCCTCCAACATCTTCAACTCCTTCTCCCACTAAGTGAGCATTTTATCTGAATTATCTTCTTCTTCTTCTCTCCTTTCTTGGGTAGATTTCAGTGTCTTCTCCTTCTCCTTCTTCATGAAAGTCTCTATTGGTTGTCTTTCTTCTTATGTACCTATAGTTTCATATAAATTGTTAATTTTAAAAACATTTGGCCCAATGGCCTCTTCTCTAGATGCCTCCTGCATCACGTCCTCATGTGCAACACATGCACTGGCCTCTGTTGGGATGCTTGGAAGGAATATACCAATTCCCCCAATGATCAGGATGCACCTCTGATCTTCCTCCTCTAGAGTTGAAGTATTCAACTTTTCATCATCTTCATTCACATGGTCTGCAACCCCACATGAATATTCATGCTAATGAGGCTTCTCTCATACCTCGTCCTTATCCTCTTATGTCAACACCCCTTGTTGATTTTAAATCTCCTTTGAGTCCTTAAGACTTTCAGACAATCTCATCTCCTCTTTTCCCACCTAGAAACCTAATTTTTTCTTCCCTCCTAGCATTCTATGAGATCTTTGACTGATCTCTTCTCATTTCCCTCTTGGAAATCTACAAGATCTTCAGCTGATCTCTCTTCCTCCTCATCGAGGCTCTCTCCAATTTTTGTTTCACAAATGTAAACCATATCCTCCTCTGTGTCACTTAGGTTTTCCACTTGCCTTAGCCAACTGTTCAACATCTGCTTCTGCTTCCTGGAAATTAACTATTGAATAGGACACTTTACCTTCCCCTTCATGTGCTACTCATACCTCTAGCTTCCTTGTTTCATTCTCTTCCATTTCAATGCTAATCTGTTGAGCTCCTCTCTAGTCTCATTGAGCTCTTTATCCATCTTCTCTTTTCTCATCTATTTGAGGTCTCCTCTTGCACCTTGTCTATGGACTTCAGTAGCCATTTTATCTTTTTCCACTTATGCTCTTTGTCCACTATCTGCAAATAGAATCCCACTCTTAAACCACTTGATGCAAAGCCCCACTACTTCCTCAGGCTCACATGACCTACCAATCTAGGATCATTCGTCTTCGAAGCTGGATCAAATATCAAATCCCTACTGGATCCCCTCTTAATTCACACAAGCCCTTTTAAATTCTTGTGCAGTTCCAAAACAAACCCACAGGCACTTTCATTCTAAGCCCCCTTTCTCTTTGAAATCGAATTTGGGCTCTAGCCCCCTTGTTTCGATGGAAATCACATGTGACCAATACTTAAAACTAGGCACCGAGTTGACAAGCGCTACTTCGTCTCTCTGGAGCTTTGGGCTCCGAGAGTCTTGTCTCCAACACCTTCCAAAATATTCGAACACCGAATTAGAGAACACTTGAACAACTACAGGATCAACGGTCCATAATCTGTGAACTAATCCATGACTCACATAAAAATTTGGGGCTCCGGGCTTCAAGAGTTTCCCCTACTCCAACACATCATACCCACAAATTTCCAGACACCAAACTTGCATATCAGATGACTGACCTCAAGTTACAGATCAACGATCCGTGCTTACTTCGGGCTTGGGGCTTCAGAACTCTTCACATCCTAAATTGCACTTCCTCCCGAATCCGTGAATGCAAAACTTCTAGATAGCTTGGGGATCAAAGGTCCCCCTTCGTCCTATACCTGCGACCTATATTTACTCCAGGTTACGGGACTTCGGAGCTTCTCACAAATCTCACCAACAAACCTTCCAAATTTTTAAACTTTGACCATGTGAAGGGGTCTCGATCAATGGTCCATGGATCCACACCAATGGATGGTTGAGATCAACTCTAGCATTCGGGAAATTCTGACCCAATGCAACTCACATCCAAATTCCTACGGAGTGCCAAGTTTTTGAACACACGATATGTCACCACATACACCTGACACCAATGGTTAGGATCTACTCCCGGCTTCGGAGCTTCGAGGTTTTCTCCTCCTATCAACAAAATGACGCAAATATGTCGAAGTGTCACACTTCCAAACTGTGCTCGATCTGTTGACATGTGACCTTATAACCGACGACCAGGGTCTGATCTGGGACTTCGTAACTCCGAGGTTTTTTTCAACACTTACAACCACACACGAAAATTTCCGAAGAAATGAAGTCTGGAGGACTTAAGGGGTTATCGTCCGCGCTTATTACCTATATCCAATGGTTGTTGATCCTTGTTCTCAGATCCGATGATTGGGATCTGGTCTCCTTGTTAGACACACCTACCACACTTAGAGGGTGGGGTGAATGAGTGTGGGGATCTTTTTCCCAAAACTTCCCTCTTACACAAAACTCATTAGTTAGCATTCAACATTTACTCATTACTCATTTATTTCATTAATAATCAGTTATATGTGAATACATATCAACAACATATATCAACAATATATCATCAACAAATCAACTCCACAAGGAGCACAAGATGTATGTACAATTTTTCTTTTTATTATGGACTTCAATCTGGGGGGTTTTCAGCAACAACTGAATAGAGTACAACTCTACAAGAGCACCAGCTCTATATGCAAGAATCAACTTACATTCTCAACACCAACTGAGATGAGGCAACAATCCTCAACAAATATCAATCTGTACCATAAATAAGAGCATCAACCATGCACCAACCTGTACCAAACAACTTGTAATCAACATGTACCATAAACAAGTGCATCCAACCATGTACCAAGTATATACCAATCATGTGTCAACTACTCATCAACAATGACTCATCAATATGTACCAACATCATCAACTATACACCTCATGTATGTGCCAA
>CBVK0100201691.1:0-27225 GCA_900067695.1 Picea abies | reverse complement strand
GACGGGAAGCCCCAGCCTGTCACAACATGGACTTCTCTTCTGAGGCGTAACTCGGTCGAATACGAATTCAAAGCTTTTATCGATCAGTTTTACCATCCGGTGGTTAGCATGTTGAGTGGCAGGCCTGAGCCACGAATAAATGAAGAAGTCCAGAGAATTCTGCAGCTCTCGGACAATGCAAAGATCGGAGACTGGTACCTTTACCAGAATTATACCGAAATCAGAGTTTTTGGGTGCGAGTTGGCACCTTACAAGCTGCCGAGATATGTACCGGTAAGAATTTTTGCATTAGAATATATTAGGAAGATTATGAATTCTGATGATATTCACTTTGTTTCACTAAAAAAGAAACAACAATTGAGGATTAAAGGGCAGATAGGTTCTTTTATCTGCAATAGTAGAGGTGCTGGCGAGGAAGCTGATAGAATATTGAAGGAGATGAAATTCTTTAAGAGTTTCGCCTGGCACTACGATCCATATGGGATCATCTCTGAAATGAGGGTGAACAACAAGAGCATTCCATATGCACATGAGCCCAAGCCAGAGATCGAGAAATTTGCAAATAAGACGGAATGGGAGCCCAATACTTTGATTGACGAGGAACAACAAACTGAGGTGGAACAGCAGACACCCTCGACAAGTGCACTACCCTCTACCACACCTCAGGTTAACAAAGAGAAGAGACCCCGACAGGAGTCATCTCCTCCGGTAACAGAGGTGTCATCAGAGGAATTCCAAATACACTCCAAAAAGCCAAAGACAATTTCAGTGCCTGGCACAACAATAGAACAAGAAGTTTCTACCACCATAGTAACTACCACAACGGTCAAGCCAATCACTCTACCTTTCGGCTCGAGTCAACATAAGGCAATATCAACAACAATAAAATCCACAGGTTCTCCCCTAGATACTCCGCCAAGTAAGACTGGGCCCAAGTTGGGCATTTTTGAAAAATATGATTTGATCAAGAAGAAAAACCAGACTCTTACTACCAACACTTATGCCCAGTTTCAGAAGCAGTCATCCTCAGCTCAGCACAGGCTTCTTTCATCATTTGACACAGAAAAAGGTAGGATGCATATGGCTTACCTCCAAGCACAAGTTC
Organism: Picea abies; assembly: GCA_900067695.1. NCBI lineage: Eukaryota > Viridiplantae > Streptophyta > Pinopsida > Pinales > Pinaceae > Picea > Picea abies. Next base: position 26,120 of record CBVK0100201691.1, on the reverse strand, counting down.
CGGATCCCAAGGTTATATCAGATTATAAAAGAGCCACATTTGAGTTTCAAGCGAAAGACGTGCACCCAGCAGATCAGATGGATCTGCACAAGCAAACTGGGGAGATGGTTTTCCACACTTTGGCCCATGCTACAGCATCTGCATCAAAATTTTGGGTAGCTTTGGGCAATGCCCAGACCCAACTGAAGCTGGAGAAAATATCATCTTTCGCGAAAGACAACAAAATCAAGACGTTGGAGGAGCTGGTCCTCAAGATCGGCTACGACCCTGCGAACATCAAGGCTGCCGAAGAAATGATCAAAAATAAAAATGCTGACATCGCATCCTTAAGGAAGAAGCTAAAGCTCCCTCCAACAGAGGACCCACAGACAAAGGAGATAGCCGAAAAGGAAGGGGAAAAGGATGAGATGTTAAAATTACTCATGGAACAGAATGCTCAGCTAAAGGAGATGGAGGCTGAGATGGAAAGACTGCTAAAAGAGAGAGAGCAGGCAAAGACAATGGAAGGCATCCCATTAAGTGTTATCCCAATTGCAGGACTGAGCACAACAACAGTGACATCCCTTCCATCTGCTGCATCAGTGCCCCTACCGGAGGGAACAACAGAATTGGCCAAGTCTATGGAGAGAATGAACCTGCAAGAGTCTTAAATCAGTAGGCTCAAGAAAGAAGTGGAGAATCTCCAAGAGCTAAAGACTTCTTTCCAGACAAGTCTATCCAAAGAGAAACAGGTGAATGAGCAAATCAAGAAGGAGTTACAGCAGCTCCAGAAACAGACCATGGCTGGAACGACTTTCGCAGAGGTGAAGGAGATTGTGTGGACTGATATTTCCAAGTCCATGAATGAAATCTGGCCAATGGTTCAAATCATGTTTGAACAAAATGAGTTGCTCGAGAGGAGCAAACTGGTTGTGGAGAAAATCAGAATTGACCTGGGAGATATGCCAGCACAAGCAAATGAAATCATAAGGTTCCTGAATTCAAAGACCAGGGAGGAACTAGAGGAATTAAAGATTGAAGACGGGACAGAAACCATACTTGAAGTCAAAAGGGTTCTGACCAAAAGGGGTCTCATGCTTCAGCTTGAGGAGAAGATTCAAGTCATGGATCAAGGAGTGCAGAAGTTTTTCAATAAAATAGATGCTCTCCAAAGGAAGGGCTTACCTAGCCTGAAGGTCATCAATGATAAATTAATGATGCTCCCTGACTACAAGAAGAGGTTGACAGAAATATCTAAGGACAGTTCAAAGTTTGCAGGGGTACAAGGGAGTATCACAGGTAGAGCATTCATGGAAACCCTGCAGTTGGGTATTAGTATCCAACACGAAATTAAACACATATTCGCCATCAAGCCTACATTTGCTAAATATACAGACATGGATGAAGTGTATAGGAGATTGCTTAAAGTCACAGTGCCAGGTCATATCAGATGGGAGGAGCTGTGTGATCTACTAGATTAGCATATGAGCTGACACGATCCAGTCACCTATCCAGTCAGAAGAGGATGCGAAGGCACCTCGCCAACAGCCTACCCCAGAAACACCGCTTGCAGTTGTGATGAGTCATCAAACAGTTTTTGATTGGTTAAAGTAGTTAGACTAAAAATAGAATGAGCACGTCTCGATCAGTTATGACGGGAACATTTGTATTTTGAGATTATAAATACTTCACTTCTGGAAGTATTGGGGGTTGTTGATTAGCACACCCAATTGCTATCAAACTGTATCATTTTTTAGGAGATCCACCATTAATAAAGAAGAGGCATTTTACAGGATTCTTGCGTATGTTCACTGGTGATGTGATTTCTTGAGTTCAATGTTTTTCTTTCTCCGTAATCATTTTGTTTTCTGGGATTAATGTTTATGAATAACATAAAGTTGCAGGATTTATCTTGGATACCCTATTTCTGATTCTAAGGATTTTAATGTTTATCTTCTAATACCTTCAATTAAGAAATTCTTAACTGCTTGTTAGTTGAAGTTATTTTTCTTATCTTTCTTCTCTCCATCATTTAATTACTAAAAGATCCAGTGAATGTATTATCTCGCCTTGTGAAGTTCTTTTTTGGCATTTCTAGTTGTATCTGTTATTTGATTAAACACGGACCCCTTAGCCCAATGGATGTGTAGACCGTCTCAACCAATTTATAAACCACTTCTACAACAAAACAAACTTGTTCCTTTACCTAGCCTAAAATCTAAACTAAAAACAAAGCTAAATCATATAGAGAGATCCCTCTCTGAAGCTGGAAGGGCTAGATCCCAGCTTTAAAAGCGGTTGGTTAAGGTTACCTTTTGTAAATTTCTTCTTTATAAGGTTACCTCTCGGAAATTTACCAAGTGCTAACAGGTGGAACAAGCTACTATCGTCCTTCTCTCATTTAAACCTCTTAGCCATTTTATAAAGACTACGCTAGAAATAAAATGGCATATTCAATGGATAACCCATAAAATTCATTAACAGTCGAAGGTGATAAAGAAAAACCAGTCCATACCGACCCTCACAGGTCACGAATTGTTTAACCACCATCAAAAGATCATGCCACCTTGGTTTAAGCGTGGAAATGGGCATACCTATGTCACAGGATGTGACCTTCTGTGAGAGGAACAATAACGGCCATGGCACCTCATCAACTTTAGAGTTTTTAAACCATCGTTGGCCCGTGAATGCTAACCCTGTGGCAGAGATGATGAACTCTTCATTGATTTCAAGATGAATGTCACCTATCTTGGCCCTACACCCATCAAAAGTCAGGGCGAACTGATGTGCAACAAATAGATTAAAACCCTCAAACCTCTGTACAAATGTGAGCCAACCACTATCTTGTAAATCTTTCCGGACGTTATCGAACAGTAGCAGGGCTTGACTACCGTTCGGCTCAATTCGCACCACCGGTGCCATAGAGCTGAGCAGACGGTAAGTTCTGTGAACGAGCCAGGGTTTGAATGCAGCACACACAGAAGCAGAATTCTCGAAGGCTTACCCGATGCTAGCAGAGGTAAAACAGGGATAAGGGAAGGCATTAATGACATCGTATGAAGGTGGTGGAGCTATTTTCTGTCCATGCAGGATAGTCATTGCCATGGTACAACCGTCGACGCTTTCAACTATTCAGATCACAATGCATATGTGTTACAACTATGCCATTTCAATCAATCAATCGAAACCTTTGGTAAGTGGATAAACCATTCGCGCAATCAAAATTTATGCCATAGTTTTAAAACCAAACACACAAATCGAAACCAATACCAAGGGTTTGACTATGCGACATGCGGTGTATAGAACGATTCGTACCAAGAGTTTAACCAATGCGCCAATGCGTTTTTATGTATACCAATGTACCAAGTGGATTGATCAAATAACATGTAAATCCAATCCCCAATGCATCACAAACTCAATCATTCATAAAACGAAATTACATAATCAATCAAAGAATGTCAAATGAGTACAGATCAAAAGGTCTTGTCAACTACATAATGATAAGTAAAATGTAAACGCAATGGGCATATCGACAAGAATGATGATGACAATTCATTGAAGATTTTAATGTGACTTTGAAAGACCAAGTTTTCATGCTTACAGTCGTGAAAACAAAAACGAAGGTAAGTGTGCAAATAGCGCAAAAATAAAAGTGTCGTTTATTTGAGAATTGCGACGAAAAATTAAGGTTTGCAAAACATTGGTGTAGGCAGCTTATAAGACAGTGGAAAAATGTTAATTGGCTTCCAACACATGGGTCTTTTTCCTAAAGAATAAGAATCTTGTCTTTGAGAAGTTCGAAGAATTTCAGGCCTTTGCTGAAAAACAATGTGGTCAACCCATTAAGTGCTTGAGATACGACAATGGTGGTGAGTATGTCAATCGACCCTTTGAAGAATACCTACTTCAACATGATATTGATTGGAAACAGCCAATTCCTCACACACCTCAGTGGAATGGAGTTGTAAAATGCAAGAATCAGACGTTAGTTGAAATGGTTAGATGTCTTTTGCAGGCTAAAGACCTGCCTCCTCACTTCTGTGCTGAAGCAATATACTGTGCAAATTATCTGCTCAATTTCATCTCGACTTGAGCTATTCCTTCCATGACTCCAGTTGAACGATGGCATGGGAAGAAGCCTTCAGTCAACCACCTTCATGTGTTTGGATGTGTTGCTTGGGCCCACATTCCTAATGATTGCAGAAAGAAGTTGGATAAAAAGAGTCATACTTGCATCATGATGGTATACTATGAAGAGTTGAAAGCCTATCCATTGTTTGATATTGCCAAATGACAAATCATTGTCAAACGTAATGTTCGGTTTGATGAGAAGTCTTATGGCGTTAAGTTCTTGAATGTCTCTTTTGGATTGCTACATGATGATCCCTTTGATGTTGTCTTTGACACTAGTCCTCCTATTTCTCTCTTCAATCCTTTGACTGGTCCGTCAAATTTTCTGTCTATTTCGACTAGACCATCGACATCTAAGTTGATTAGTCTGTCGTCCTCTATTTCGATTGGTCCACCAACTGAAGATCCTCTAACTTTTGATCGACCTGATGAAGTGAACCATGGTTCACATTTTTATTTTCTACCTCGATGGCACTGCCAAGATAATTAAAGTTGTTGGGGATGATGTCGTAGATGCCTCTTGTGGACGTCAGACTCGAAGTCAAAAGAAACATGCCAGTGTTGCCTTGATGACTCGTGTCCTTGAAACCTCAGACCATGTTGCCTATTAAGAATTTGAAGTTCAATCTAAATGGGAGAGGCAATGAAAACTGAAATTGATTCTTTGTCGAAGAATCAGACTTGGGACTTGGTTCCTCAACCTCAAGGAAAGAACATTGTGAAGTGTCAATGGGTCTACATGACCAAATTTACCTCTGAAGGTGTTTTTGAGTGACATAAAGCATGTCTCATTGCAAAGGGATGTTCTCAACAAGAAAGCATTGACTACACTGAAACCTTTGCCCATGTTGCAAAGATGAACTCTATTCAACTGATTCTTTCCCTTGATGCTTGTTTTGGATGGAAAATTCATCAAATGGATGTGAAGAGTGTTTTTCTTCATGGGGACCTATCTAAAGAAATGTACATGGAGCAACCACCTAGTTTTGTGACAGATTCAAATCTAGTTTATCGACTCAAGATGTCGCTTTATGGTTTGAAGCAAGCTCCCTGAGCCCAGTATGCTAAGATAGACAATTTCTTTCTTCGACTTGATTTCAAATAGTGTGAATCTTATCACAACTTGTATGTTCTCCATTCCAATGGAGACACTTTGATTGTTGTTGTATACGTAAATGACTTATTACTAGCACTCTGCATCATTTTTTGGGTCTTCAAGTATTACCACTTTGTGATGGTTTTTTCATTTCTCAGTCTAAATATGTGATGGATCTATTGAAATGTTTTAAGATGGTTGATTGCAAGCCTTGTGCTACCCTTTTTCAGTCTGGAGTGGAGCTTACTAGAATATGTCAAACACTCGTTGTTGATGCTATACTTTATCGACAATTGGTCGACAATCTTATTACTCATAGTCGATTGCCATATAGTGCCATATATATTGTTGACAATCATGTTGTTCATAGTAAGATGACGCATGTTGAGTTCCATGCTCACTAATTCAGACAGTTGGTTCATGAGAACATTGTCTCTCTTGAATATTGCAAAATAGAAGATCAAGTTGTTGATATCTTCACCAAACCTTTAGCTAAAGTTAGATTTATCAATCTCTGCATGATGCTTGAACTTCAGGAAGCTGCAATTATGGGGGAGTGTTCTAGTGATGTAATTTCACCTCATGAATCTCCAGAGTTGTGTGTTGATGGGGGTGTGTGTTGGAACAACATGCATTAATGAGTCTTCACACATCTCATGGGTTCAATTGGTCGAGAGGTCGACCTTCATCTGGATACAGTTGGTCAAGCGATAGACCAACACACCACACTAGTCAATCAAGTAGTCGACATCCCTGTCGGTCAGACAGTCAACCAATAGTTGAAGAAAGTTGGGTGGTGGATCGACCAACCTAACCATCTACTACAAGTTGGACAAATAGTCAGTCGGATCAAGTCATGTCGAGCCAACTCAACAGAGTAGATTTTGAGGATTAAACTCTAACTGTTGACAGTTACACATGGACAAGATCTTCTGAATTCTATGGAAGTTGTTTAGATCTTGAGACTATAAAAGAAGAGTCCTTGGGTCATTATCAACAATGTGAATTGAGATTGTGCAACAAATCATGCAGATCAAGATGTGCAATATGCACTGTGATGTTATGATCATAGTGCACTCTACTTAAGTGTTGTAACAATGTCTTTAGACACCACCTTTTGTTCTTCGAAATATTTGCCCCTCTTCGAATATCTGCAGTATTGTGTTCTCAGTTGCATGTCATGGTCCACCTTATTCCCCAACAATCATTACCCCATTTGGTGATAGCCTTGTTCCAGACCCACTTAATTTATTTTTCTTTAATGAAAATATAACTTTTTGAATGAAAAATTGAAGTTTTTAATTTTAATTTTTTAAATGAAAAAATAGATTTTTTTTCAAATTAAAAATTAAAAAAAAATTGGGAGTTAGGAGGCATGACTCTAAGGAAAGGCGTACAAGGATGGAAATTAATAGTGGACCTATATCGAGTAATTCATATGCAAAAAGGCATGTGGATGGAGTTTAATAAATGGTACCTGAGGTGGCGCATGACAACAACAGTGGTTTGGTACGAATTGTAGAACGCATCGGGCATAGTACAAAATTAATTGAAACAATGATTTAATAAACATGCACGAATGTACAAAAAAACAAATTGCAAGGTGCAAGTTGGTATGTGTACAATAAAGAATTAGTGGTGAATGTACGATGGTGACCTTGTTGTACCACTGTACGACCATTATGGTGCAATATTGTATGGCCAATTCAACTTTGATACTAATGTAGTAAACAATACCTATTTATTACTAGATTGACAAAAGAGTGTTGCAATTATAGAAAAATATAGAGTTATAAATAATTGATACATGAATAATGATGTTACAATGAGCCTCATAACAATATACTTATATGTATTGATTGGTCACGAGATGAACAAATGTGTGTCCTTTGACCTTTCATTAACCTAATGATATTATTATTACAATTATTATTTTATATTTATCACAAAATCTTCTTAACCCATTGGTCCCTTGACTTCAACCCACAATAAGAGATCACAATATCCTATGTATGATTCATGAAGCCCCAACATCCATTATTATTCAAGGATAAAAGCTCCTTCAAAACTATTGGAGACAAATTGGGTTGATACATTGACTATGTTGAACCAAAAGGACATATGTAGTCATGTAATAAAATTTTGTGTGGAATTACCACCTCCATGTCCTTCAAATTTTTAATTATTTGTGATCCCAAAGAAACTTCAGTTGCATATTTCGCTTGGGACCTAGGCAATGTCTCCAACAACACTATTGAAGCTTAAGCCCTTTGGGAAGGTGTCAATCTCGAAACAGCAACGAGGATTCAGAAGATAACCATCCTTAGTGACTCTGTGCTAGTGATCAAGGCACTCATCAAAAGGTATATGATTGGCAACAATGTTTTCATTGGAGTAATTTCTCATACATTAACCCTCTTGACTGAATTTGAAGACCATAACTTGTTTCACGTCAAGCGAGAGCACAAATCTGAAGCATATCATTGGGGTAAGGTTGGATTGGGTCTAGCGGGAGGTGAAATAATAGTTAATGGGTCAACGGAGCTACAACCCATACCATAATCCTTATGGTTAGTGTAATTAATGGACGAGACATGTGGTAGGTTGAAGGTGTGATGAACCATCTGAACATGCAGCTCATGCATATGTTTGGCCTTGTAATTGATGGGCACATTCAATTTCGTTTGTGTGATTGCAAACTACCTTGGGGGATGGCTTAAGCTAGGAAACCCATTCTATTTTGTGGAGCAAAGACAAGATCATGTTGTGTGGAGATGAAGGTAGGACCATGTTGTGGTTCCACTCAAAAGAGCTCAGAGCTATACGTTGCAGAGGTTCGAGGTCTATGGGCGTCTCATGTTCAATGCTAGCGACAAGGCTACCCTTGACCAAGGTTCCCCTGGTCACCAAGATTTTCTATTGCAACTTTGTTTTTTCCACATCTCGGGGCTCTATCATTTTAACTTCCAAATCTAGAGGCTTTCTTCTCTTTTTTGGTTCTATTAGCATTGACAGTGAGCCTATGTATGGGGTGTGGTATGGTTATTTTGGATGCTTTTCCCCTGCTTCTATTTCTAATTCAAGAAGAGGGTTATTTTTTATTGTCTATAGCTTGGTGACCTTGGTCGCCCTTTTTCCCCTGTTTTGGCAAACTCTAGTGGTGGAATTAATTGCAATCTGTGGTTTGGTTATATTGGGTGCATGTTTGGTGTAAATATGGACCCTACCTAGAATGGTATCAAACACATCCTGCATCGCCATGAAGAAATAGTTGAAGCCAACAACACTGCCCTTCACTAGGTAATGGTTAAACATGGAGACTTGGAATAGAGAGTAGTAAATATCATCCAACAAACTAATAGTATGGAAATAGAGTGTCAGTATTTGAGATTCCTCGTTCTCACACAACATTTACTCAACCTCCATCAATCAAGCTTCAGTTGTGTCTCGCCTTGGGAATTCAGAGGAAGAATATGAGGGTAATGATGCAGTGCTAATGGAAGTGGAAGAAAATTCCTCACCATGTGATGGATTGTAGGAAGTTCCAAATTATGAGTCCATTCATAGTTGATGTTTTACAAAGTAGTATTTTTTGTTCAGACAATATGTAAAGGAAATTTGTAGTCAAACTGCTTGGAAGTTTTATAAGAAGAGATATATATATGTTTTTTAGTATTTCAGTAGTATAGGAAAATCCGTGAGCCTAAATTTTGTAAAACAATTTGATTTTGTTGATTGCCTCGACGCAGCCCCTTATATAAAGATGTGCTTAAATTCCAGTTAATTTTTTTTACTTGTGTCGAAGTGGATCTAAAGAAGGGATTTCTAGAGGCGCTACAAATAAATATGGATGGTTGTAGCCACCAACAAGAATTAGATTATGAGCAGCGTCCCTTCAAGTGTAATTCTTGTCATGAGTACAAGGATTTTGTTAAAAATTGTCTAAAGATTCATGAGGATCAAACTCTCCCTAAGCAACATTTGAACCAATCCAAAGAAATAAAGAACCCAGTGAACCCAGTGAATAGCAAGCACAAAAAAAACAGTCTAAAAGCACCACAATACAGATAATCCAAGAATGATCCATGAAAATGAACTTCAATAGCTTTGAAGTCTTTGAAAACTTAGAAGCAATAAAAAGGAAAAGTCACTAGGTTCCAACATTAAAATTGATCCCCCTATCTTGACTCAAGGAGATCAAAAAGTTGTTCCAAAGGGAAAGGAATCCCTACAAGCCCTATTGATGGGTGTTGATAAGAGTAGTCCTCCAATTCCAAAGGCTACTTTGGAAATGAGGAAAGAACCACAAGTATTTCCTAACATACACCATTAAACAACATAGACAATAAGCTATCCTCTTTCTCTTGACATCTTTTATATTAATGTATTAAAAATAAAGGCAGCTCATAGCTCACAACCCCTCTTACTAGAGAGCTAAAAAACAATAAAAAATGTTGAGAGATGGAAACAAAACAAAGCACGAGGTACTCCAAGTTCATTTTCTACTTTTTATTGAAATTTCCAATGTAACTGCATCTAGGAATCTATACATGTAATGTTTTGCCTAGTATTTCTATTACTATTTCAATATGTAAGGCAATTCACCTGCCAAGCCTATAATGGTAGGAACTAGAGTCAAGAATACGTAAACTTTAGAAGCTAGAATATGTTTTTGATATCAGGGCATGACCAATCCTAAAAAAAAAACTGTATTATATATTGTCCGGCCAAACCCTGGTGATTTCTAATGCAACATCTAATTGTTAACTATTAAAAAGAACTGTTATTAAATAATCATCTTTCTATTAGTTTCCACTTTCTTGAGATTTATCATTAAGCGTGTGCTTGGTTTACATTTCAATGGAGATTTGGTGTCAAAAGTGTTAATTAAACCATAATACCTATACCAAAAATTTAGTTATACCCTTTTTAACAACTATTACTAAAATAATCAAGTTTCTATTCATGTTTTTGCCTACGTATGTAATCTATCGAAACCGTTATTTCTAAGATCTAAAATTTCATTAAAATCTTTTACGGCGGAATAGTTCTAATCTAAAATTTCATTAAACTCTTTTACGGCGGAACAGTTTTAAACAAGTCAACTAGAATATTATTAATGTTATATGTGATAAACCAGCATAGATCCATCTTAGCTTTGGATCTATAAACACGGAGAGTAATCACAAAGAAATTGAAATGCAAATATATATATGCTTAAAAAGTCTAAAGTAAAGATGGATGCACTTTCACTTTTTGCTACAAGCCTCCAATATCATAACATTTATCAATACCTTCATCTAAAACCATTTTCACTTTTTTTTGTGAAATACTTCAGCATTAAGTTTATGTTTTGTTTGCATTTCAACTCAGACTTGGTGCCAAAAAGTGTTAATTACACTGTAATACATATACCCTAATGCTTATCAAAAAAGTAGTTACACATTTTCTAATAGCTATAGCTAAAAGAATAAAGTTTTTATTCATCCTCTTGTCTATGTATGCAATTTATGGGATTTGTTATTTCTAACAAAGTTACAATTCTATTCATGATAGAAATATTTTATGATTGAACAATTTTACATAAGTCATAATGAAATTGTGTGATAAACCAATGTAGATCTATCTCAACTCCAGAACTATAAGCATTTGAGGGATCAAAAAGAAATTAATATGAAAATCACTTTGCGCTTAAAAAAACACAAGTTAAGATCAGATAGATCTATAGTGCTCTCTCTCTCTCTCTCTCTCTCTCTCTCTCTCTCTCTCTCTCTATATATATATATATATATATATATATATATATATATATATATTAAACCATAGGAATTCAGAAAAAACAACACTAGCAAGTAACTCTAAACAAAGGAAAGCCATGAATCCATCATGATTATACAATCCACTTAACTAACTTCAGATTTATATATATATATATAGAAATATAAAACATCCATACCATAACATCGACCATATAACATCCACCGTATAGCAATTGAAATAAAAGTACATAGTTGAGCTACATATCTGAAATAATATGATGGGAAAAAAAATGGAACAACGACATTCCTCAAAAACCATAGAAACATAACAACCACGATCACTTGTCCTGATCAACCCCTAGCCCGACCATGACTCCATAAGGGAAAAATGAGTAACACTCCATAGCCACTTCCACCTTCTACAGTTCATATATTGTTTTTCCTAACACCAGATCTGCTCCTAACAGTAAAAAAAATATCTTTCCCTAAACATACTAAGAATCATATTGCCTCCCACATATGTTGTATTTATCTTATGCCTAGGACTTTTCCATTTCCTTTTCCTCCTTGGGAAATTTGCAGCTTTACAAATCCCTGATTTTTAGGGATTGTTAGTGACAAAACTCAACCTATGACACTTGTAGAAAGCATCTCTGAGTCAAATCAAACCTATTCCCCACTCATGGAGTCATAGTCAAATATTTTTAACCTAGTTGTCCCATTTCTCTTCCAACATTTAATTTATTAAAAATTTTGTCTCATACATATGTCCATAAAAAAAGGATAGTTGGAAAATCAACCTTTTTCCAACAATCATAAAAATAGTAATTACATATTCCCATAAATCTAAATTTAAATTTCCATAAATGGAAATTTACTTTTGAACACAACTTTGAAAGTATTTAATTTTTGAATAATTTGAGGATATCACAGAAATACTCTAGGATTTCATCTTTCTATCTTCAATATTCTTTTGTTCTTTGCTTTGGAATTAACTGTTATTATCTATTCCATCCTCTGCACTCTGTCTGTATTTATTTGGTTTTTCATAATGGCTTCACTCAGTAATTCAGAGCCTGGGCATAACCACATTAGATATTTCTAGCCTTTTTTCTTGTTTTAATGAAGTCGTCTTTACTGTTACATAAATTCCATTACTGAAGATATCAATGGTGTTTATTTGTTGTCCTCAATTGAAGGGTTTATTAATTCCTGCATGGGTTTCACTTGGTTCCTTATTTCTATTTATATCTTAGTTGTATTTGTCTCTATGTCATAACTTTCTCTTTTTTTATTTTTTTGGTTTGACCCCTTACATAGTGTGCCTGTAATGGTCACAACAACTTACTCGTTTGAGCATTCTATTTATATTTTTCTTTTGTAAATATTCTTTTGGTAATATGGACCCTTTTGGATACTTTAGGCTAATTATGGGCCCTTTGTTGTGAACGAGGGTACCCATCAGGAATAAATGTTGGTTCTAGTTGGTCGACTCATTCATGTACCAGAGTTTTTTTGCAGGGGTTTCTAGATACTACAGGTAAACTCTTATTAAAACCCTACCGTATTTCTTTCATAAAGGTTTTGTTTCCCTTATTAATAGTTGTGTGTCATGCAGGTGTACTTAGTTATTTTAGAAGGAGGTATCGAGACATTGCTCGATCCAACTACCCTATAAGTGTTCTTACTTAAATGTCTTTCTACTTCTGTCAATTAATATTCTAGGCATCATACTAATTAATGTATTTGAAAATCATTGTTGACAGGTGTCGGATATGGCCTCTATGCTAGGGAATTCATATTTAGAGAGGTATTTTGGTTTCTATACCAATCCCTAACTATGGATAAGGGATTTAATACCATTGTATTTGTTCGAAGTAGCTAGGTGGCTACCTACCGTGGTTCTATCGACTAGATTCTTGGTCTATTAAAAAAAAGAATGTATTAGGTTTTATTTTCGGTATTCCTCTTATATATATCCACACATAAGTTGAATTTCTAAAGAAGTTATATCTTTTTGTTGAAATAATTAAACTGTGACAGTGCTATTTACCAATGTGTGTCGATTTCTTTCTGAAAGGGTTTTCACCCTCGCTAAATTAATAGAGTCATCATGGTTGTAACTTTGTTTAATGTTTATTAATGGATTATTCTTGTTTCTTCAGTTTGTGTTCATGAAGGATTCCAAGACTTACTTTCTATGCTCACATGAACTTACTTAGTTTCTTTCTTGTTTTAAAATGGATAAAGAACATAGAAGTCTAGTTTCCTTATAAATATTATTATTATTTATACAACTTATACTATCTCGTTGTACTTATTTGATGACCTTAACTTCCTGTATATTCTGTATTTCCTCTATGGTAACAACATTATCATTTATAATATATAGTTGTATTTATATAAAGTACTCCATACAAAAACTATGTTAATTATAAAATCATGCTTCCTTCATTTTAATCTCGATATAGATATAATCATTGATTTTATGATATTTACTATCGCAATTGTATAATGGAATGAAAACAAGAGAAAAACTTTAATCTCTAGTTGGATTACAATAAAAAATAATTTAGCCATGAATTATGAATTAAACAACAATTTAACCAGAATAGAATATCCATAATAAATTGAACAACAAATTGACTAGAATAAAATGGAATAAGAACCTGTAACTGATAATTTTGTTAGGGAAAATGCACATCAAGGGGGTCATTCTTCCCAAACATAGATCATAGGTTCCACATATACTCACTCCTTCACTTGTGATAGAGATTATAGATCTTATAGCCTCAAGCAATAAAACTTTCTAATTTTTCTGGGCTCTCGAGGTTGTACATGGAGTGCACACCGTAGTTATTGGAGAACTCTGAAAATACATTCCAAGGAGTGTGCAAGAACTCAATTTTTATTTATGGAGAAGTGTGCCAAGTGGGAACACTAGAAAAAATTAAGCTCAGAAGGGATAGAGAAAGTTTGCACAGAGCAAGTGCAAGGAGTGTGCCTACACTCATAGTAGTGTAAAAGATTAAGGGAAGGATAACACAAGGAGGAAGAGCACAAAGTTCCATGAGGGCACTGAAGGAACACTTTAACATTGTGATAAGCTTGGGAGGAAGGCACAAAGAGTTGTTTTAAAGAACAAATGAGTTGCCACATATACCAACTCTATGACTTGTAACATAGATTATAGATCTTATAGCCTGCTTCTTCCATTTTGTTTTGAATTTGAGTATTATTTCTTCAAGTTTCTTGGATAATCTATTTTGATTTTCTTAGCGTCGAGATATAAATTATATATATTAAATTAATAATTTTAATTATCGTTCACTTGAAGTTTATGGATATATAATATCATTATCATGTATCATTTTACTATACAAATTGTTATGATAAATATCATAGACAACGATTTATCTATATCCGATGTGAAGTGTTTAAACATACTCAAGAACAAAGAGAAAAACATACACATGCGATGACCATACTAGATTCAAGGAAATAGTTCTTTTGTGATAAAGAAATAGAGAGGAAAGTTGTATTATATGAAATGAATAGCCTACTATAAAGAATGGTAGATATATTATCATATACCACTTTGAATGATACACACATAAATAAATTTGCAGAACCCTCTTGCATAGGAAACTACCTAGTTATAGAGAAAACTAGCTATAAATTGAAATGGATTTAACTAAGTTAAACATCTAACTAACCTCGAAGTTGACAGGGGTATAAATATTGATTCACAACAAGGGTCTATAATGGAAACCAAAGTACATTTTTAAAGTTAAAGTACCCTGGATGAAAAGCCGATCCATTACCTTTCAACAAAGGATGCAAGAGATTTCTCTATTTTGCAAAGTTATTGGAGAATTCTGAAAATACAGTGCAAGGAGTGTGCAAGAACTCAATTTTGAGTTATAGAGAAGTGTGCCAAGTGGGAAAACCAGAACCAATTAAGCTCAAAAGGGATAGTGCAAGACATGGTTGATGATAACAGTCAACATAATGTGGATGAGACACAAACTTCCCTAAGGAGGTCTACATGGGTCAGAGTTCCTCCAAGAAGGGATGATGATTTTGTTTCATCAGTTTCTTTAATTACTAATGATCACGAGACTTCGTGCTATCAGGAAGCTGTGAAGGGTTCTAACAATGATAAATGGAAAGAAGCAATGAAGTATGAAATGAAGGCATTAGAGGGGAATGCCACATGGGATCGGGTAGAAGTTTCAAGAGTCAGAAAAATTGTAGGTTGCAAGTGGGTCTACAAGCTAAAGAACTGTGTTGATGATAAGGTGGAAAGGTAAAAAGAAAGGTTGTTTGTGAAATGATATTCTCAGAAAGAAGGTATTGACATTCATGAGATTTTTTCACCAGTTGTTAAGTCTGTTTCAATTTGAATTGTGTTAGCATCAGTTGCATTACTTGATTTGGAGTTGGAGCATCTAGATGTTAAGACTGCTTTCTTACATGGAGATTTGGGTGAGAAAATTTACATGGAACAACCTGAAGGGTTCATTCAGAATCACAACAAGAAATTTGTTTGCAGGCTCAAGAAATCATTGTATGGTCTAAGGTAGTCGCCCAGACAATGGTACAAGAAATTTGACTCTTTCATGGTGAGCCAGAGTTATACAAGGAGTGAGTATGATCGTTGTCTCTACTTTAAGAAATTGAGTAATGGAATATTCATTATCTTAGTATTGTACACTGACGATATGCTTTTAGCAAGGAAAATCATAACTGAGATCAATAGGTTAAAGGATCAAATGGCTAGGGTGTTTGATATGAAAGATCTAAGAGCAGCAATGCCTATTTTGGGCATGGAGATATTCAAAGACAGGAGGAATGCTAGGCTTTGGTTGTCACAAGAGGAGTATGTTGAGAAGATACATTCAAGGTTTGGTATGAATGATGTGAAACCAGTTTCAGTCCCTTTGGCTTCCCATTTTAAGCTTTCTTCAATTTTATGTCCTAGTACAAAAGAAGAAAATGAATATATGTCATGAATACCATATTTTAATGTAGTAGGAAGTCTAATCTATGCGATGGTTAGTACAAGGAAAGACATTTCACATGAAGTTAGGGTTGTCCGCAGGTATATGGAAAATCCAGGTAAGGAGCACTAGGCAACAGTCAAATGGGTGATTTGGTATTTGAGAAGCACAAGTGATTAATGTATCACTTATAATAGTGGTTGTGAATTAGTCTATGGATATGTTGATTCTGATTTTGCAGGTGATTTGGACAAGAGAAGGTCGACTTCAGGGTATGTATTTACTCTTGTAGGTGGAGCTATTAGTTGGATGTCAAAGCTACATAACTTTGTTGCTTTATCCACTACAAAAGAAGAATACACAGTTGCTTCACATGCTTGCAAAGAGGAAGTTTGGTTGAAAGGTTTGTTTGGTCAGTTTGGAAGGATGCAAGAAAAAGTAAAGTTACTTTATGATAGTCAAAGTTCTATTCACATAGCTATGAATCCAACCTACCACAATAAAACAAACCATATACCTATCAAGTACCATTTTGTAAGACATATCATCGATGAACGTGGAGTCTCTCTTGAGAAAGTGCATACAAAAGAGAATTGTGCAAACATGTTCACAAAACCAGTACTTTTAGAGAAGCTATGATGGTGCTTGGCTTCTCTTGAATTATAGAAAAGGTGATGAACAAAAGAAAGAGCAAGGTATCAAGTTAATTGTTGTCAAGGTGGAGATTGTTGGAAACTGGTGACAACAAATTCCTCTAGGATTAGAATTTTGGATCCTATAACCCAGCGTTGGTTGTAACCAATAAGACCAAGTTAGGATATGGATATGAGTGCATTTAATAATCAGTGGCAGTAATCTCCATGATCTGTATAATAAGACAACCCCCAAGTTTGGGTGAATTAACCACTTGAAATATCTATATTTCTTATCTGTGTGATTGTTGATTATCATATGTAAACTTTTCTTTCTGAATTTGCAAATCTAACAGCTACTTCATCCCCAACCCATTATTAAACACAACTCAGACTGCTTTGATATCCTTGTGCTATGGTTCCACCCCTTGCAAGCCTTCTCTCGACCTCTTCATCATTAAACCCACAATTCTGAAACCTCTGCTGGAAATAAGAGCCTTTTATGCTCGCCCCTAAAATTATTGCATGCATGTCCTAATCATGGAAAGCTACGACAGATCCACTCCAATCCGTGGATTATGACAAGATTTATTGATATATCTGCCATTGGAACCCAGTTCCCAATGGTTTGATGATGGCGATCTGGCCTTCACAAGACTGTACTCGAGCCCTTTATCCCCGACATCTCCTCTTCACAGGAATGACCAGCAACGGCTCCTAAACCGTCTGTTCAGAGCCTTCACTCAACCTCAACTCTAATACCACGTGTTGGATCGAGTCTTAAAAAAACATTAATATACATAGAAAACGAGAGAATAGCATATCATATCGTTAATGAATGAATGGGTGAATGATATATGTTTAAATAGAAAATATCCATATTTAAATAGGAAAGAGATCTCAAGCATTTCCATTTCCAAATATATACGAGAAAAACCTTAACCAAATAATTGTAACTTCAAAGTCTGTTGTGACCACCCAATAAGTCCAAACATTTATGCATTCTTTAAAAATACCATTTGCACATGTATGTAATACAGAATTACATGCAGAAAGAAAAATCTTATGATATGATCAATAAATGCAATGTTTTAAAAATTATGTTTTAAAAATTGATTTAAAAAGTATTCTTGAATTTATTATAGTGAGAGGCATTTTTTTATAATTTATATGGCTAATATGTATTATGTATCTTAAAATATATGATTAATATAAAAAATCCAAATATATATAACTATATATATTAAATTTGATAATCATAATTACAATTATAAAAGATATAAATATTTAATTTTTGCAAATAGAAATAAAATAAATTGTAAAATTGTACTATCCAAATGTCTGTTTAAAATATTTGGTTTAATATAAATATTTTAAGACAAAATATTAAAACATAATAATAATAATATTTAAAATTATTATCCAAATGTTTGTTTAAAATATTTGGTTTAATATAAATATTTTAAGACAAAATATTAAAAAATAATAATAATATTTAAAATTATTATTGATGGAAGGAATATTTTTGATATATTTAAAATAGTTGGTTTGTAATTACTAAATTTTATATTTAATGTTCACACATGCATGATGAAGATAATGTGGATGTATAATGGGGAGCTCCAACATCTAGAGATGACAATGCACTGGATAATACAAAATGTTTATGGATTAAGGTTGAGGATGAAGGTTCTAGAAAAATAATGTTTGAATGGAATGAGATGACATCAACTTTGAACATGTAATGAACTTTAATGATCTATACTATTAGGAAGAGATAATGGAGTAAGGTGGCCTCTAGGGTTTTAAGGATCATGGTAGAAAATGGATGACAACTTGTGTAGTATCCTCAACCCACCTTGTACATGAGCGAGAATTGGGTAAGAAGTTTGAAATATGCATTCTATCTGAGTTTCATGTTTTCCTCTTTGTTTGTAGTTTCTAGGTCTATATTTGGGGCTCCATTCCAATTCAGTGAGGCGGGTCATGATGCACTCTTGTTTTCCACTACTATGTTGAAGGTCAATCACCATGTTTGTAACAATGTATCAATAATTATGTATGCAATTGGTGGAACCTAGGGAGAGGATGCAAGCCCAAAAGATTTGGTGATTATTCGATCCATATTAAAAATATGTGCAAGAATATGATGGTGTAGGGGTTGTGGTGCTGTACAATATATATGGTGGAAATGAGAGTTGTTGGGCATCTACATTTTGTTGGTCACCGAGGAGTTAAAGTGGTAGAAACTTTGCATGAAGTACCTAGGGAAAGGGGCAAACATGATGGGGCAATCATCGAACTCACACGATCTCAAACTAATCAAGCATAGATTTATGAGGAAAGACAAGGAACTATGACATGCCAAGGGAAAATAAAGTCTCCATTTCCATGAAAGAGGAGAAGAGAAAGATGTGTTACTAGAACTTAAAAAATTCTATCAGGATACCCGTAATAATATCCAACTAGAAGTCAAGGATTTGAAGGGTATAATGAAGAAAAAGAAGATTCAAACCTCCAAGAATTGAATTCAATATGAATTCCAAAGTTGGGTGGTGGACTTAGGATTCTCTCAATTGTAGGACACAAAATTCTTCACGGAAAATGAATTTTACTAGATGGAAAAGACATTGGTTCCTAATGCATTGGAATTACAAGAGCTTCAACAACTACAGGTTTGAGATAGGATGCAATGTTTAGAGGTTGAATTTATTGTGTATTGTTGATTGATGTTTGGGATAAGTTTCAATTTTACTATATGGGATAAAAAAGTAGGGGAGGGAGAAATGGAGGTTATATAGTTCTTAGATTTAGCTCGAACCAGGTCCAATCCAAATATTATTGAGGAAAATGACAAAAAAATGTTGACAAGAAAAAAAAAAGGGCCATTTCATCATGTTGATCTAGGAACATCTAAACCTAGTCCACCCTGGTTATTTTACCTTCTAATTATGTTATGTTTAGTGTTTTCCTTAGGACATATTATAGCATGATTCATTGGTTTTGTCTCTCATATTTCTATATGAGTTTATGACAATTTTGATGATCTACAAAAATGTATGGCAAGTTAGTAAGAAAGTCAGTATGTATATTATGGCGTTCTAGGTATAATACACTATACATTTTTAATAACATGATAAGGAGTATGAGATTCAATCTTTTTTTTTATGAATTACAGATTGCCATAATTGTAACTTTATTTAATTGTATCTTTTTGTATAAATATTAATACATAAGTAAACCATCTTACAAAACATTTTTGGAAAATTAAAGTAATTAAGTACACCTAGAACCATGTGTCATGGTTGTAATGTTAATAAACTAAATATAAAATTTGACTTTTGTAAAAATGAAAAATTTAAAAGTAGAAATTAAGTCAGGTAGAACTATGTGTATGGTTGAAATATTAGTAAGTCGACCTACATCCATCATCTTAACTCTAGATATAATTGATAGAGTTCAAAACCTTTACTAAAGTTTTGAATTCTAAAAACGTTTTGATGTCAAGGGTAAAACACATACCCATATTTAATATATATATATATATATATATATATATATTGCATTTTCAACTAATAAAAAATATAACATTATTTCATATTTTCTATCCAAATTATATGGTTAAGAAGTCACTTATGAAAAATACAAAATTGCTCCTTTATTTGTCCTAAGCTATAATTTTTCTTGTAAGTATATATCCCAAATCTCATAGTTCAATTCATATGGTGACTATTAATCTTCAAATTTTTATTAACAACTTATGTTTTTTACTACCTTTCCTTTATTAAGCCCTTGTCAAAACCTTACTTAGCCTAGGGATAAGTTGATGGATTTACCACTTGAATGTTAGGGTAAAGTATTCAATGGTGAGTCATATTCTTACAATTTGTTTAATGTAAGTTTTACGAGGGGCTTATCTCGATCCAAAACATAACTTGCAAAGGGTTATCTGATTCACACAATCATAATGCATGTCGAAAATCTGCTTTGCAAGGAAAATGGTCACGTCGTAATCATGTAGAATACATTCGAGTTCAGGAGGTTTTGACATTTGATAGCATAGTAATTGGAGGTTGGTAATGCTAGACTCAACATATGAATTATCTTATTAAACTCACATATCTGTGTTCTTTCGTGGTGACCCTTTTGAGTGCTAGGTGTAACGACCTTGGGACAATAGATGGGGATGGTGTCTCGACATCCTGCGCAGTTTTGGTCATTCATTTGATTTTTTAGTAACCTTGTAGGGAAAGATGAGGATTCTATACTAGGTTTTCAATGCTTTGGTTCGCTCCCTTTGTTGATTGTTTGGAGAAATTTACCCCTGCGCTCTGATTGTCCTTGATGGAGTTTTTCTCTGTGTGTACTTGGCATCTAAAAGTCACGACATAACAGGTAAGAGGGTTATTCCTTGTTAAAATAAGTTTTAATTACGACTTACAACATTCTTCTCTACTGTATACTTTACTTTTTTTATTTGTTGTTATGGGTTGAAGAGTTTTAATAAAGTTCCGTGCAGCTTTTTCCCTAGTTCTATACTCTGCTAATATCATAGAGTTGGTCGTTGTCTCCTTTTTTATCTTTATTTGTTTAATATCTCAGAGCTCGTTATTGTCTCCATTTTTATCATTCTGTATTGAATATCTCAGAGCTCGTCGTTGTCTTCATTTTTATATTTCTATGTTTAATATCTTAGAGTGGGTCCTGGTCTCCATTTTTATCTTTCTTTGTTTACTATATATATTGTTGACTCCGTACTCCTTATAGACTGTTCCTGCAATGGGAGAAACTTGTTACACATGAGAGTACTATGTTTATACTATTTATATGATGTTTAAATAATACTTTGATTGGATATTCTAACAAATGATGGGCCCTTTTGTTGTTAATGAGGGTACCCATCATGAGGAATGTTGGACTTTGGTGGTTCAATTTCATGCACCTATAGGTGTTTTTTCTGTTGGGTTTTTGATCTTACACAGGTAAAAAAAATTACCCCATCCTTACATTCATTCTTTGATGGTTTCGTTCCCTTGTTAA
Source organism: Picea abies (assembly GCA_900067695.1). Lineage (NCBI taxonomy): Eukaryota > Viridiplantae > Streptophyta > Pinopsida > Pinales > Pinaceae > Picea > Picea abies. Next base: position 4,480 of record CBVK0100201691.1, on the reverse strand, counting down.
TAGATGTACAACATGGAAGTGTACTTGAATACCTTAGCAAGGGGGAAGGGAATCTGACAGTGCCTGGTCTGGAAAGTTCCCTTGTTAATAGATGTACAACATGCAAGTTTATTTGAATACCTTAGCAAGGGGGAAGGGAATCCGACACTGCTTGGTCCGGAAACCCTGTAAGTATTCTTAATTAAAGTCTTTATATTTGTGTCAATTAATTTTGTCAGGGACTATATTAATTTATATTCTTGCAAAACATTGGTAACATGTGTTGGGTATGGTCTTAATGCAAGGGCGTACACCCCGCAAGATGTACTTCTGTTTCTAAACCATACCTTCACCGTGGATAAAGATTTTATACCATTTTGTAGTTCAAAATTGTTTTTTTGCTATCTATTGTGGTTCTTACGCCGACATTCTTGGTCGGTATAAAATTGTAATATTTTTTCTTAGCGGTGTTCCACGGTAGTTGTAATGGAGCTTTTGTACTGTTGTTGAGTATAACCCATAGTGGAATATTCTAGCATATGTTTTCTTTTAAATGGGTTTTTTTCCTTTATTAATTTATAGAGTTTTCATGATTACAAATTTGTATATTTTTTGTTACTAAAATATGCCTGTAACTTATGTTGGTGGTCGAGAAGGACTATGGCCTTATTTTATATACTCTCACGCACTTACTTAGATTCCTTCTAGATTTATTTTTTTCTAAGTAAAAATAGATGAGAATCCTTCTATTCAATCCAGGAAAAAAGCACAAAGTGATACTTTGATTTGTTGATAGGAGAATACCCCTCAAAAAGAGAACAAGGGATCACTTGAGACTAGCCTATGCTAAAATAGATCCACAGGGAGTGTGTGGGCAAAGCTAGATGAAACATTACAAGATAAGGAGAAAGGGCCAGATCATTGTGTTGGCTGGTGAGGATCCTTTCTGCCTTTTTTCTAATGAACATCAATCCAACCAGAGGAGATGATAGGCTCAACAAATTTCACCAGGAAATCCAGATGGTCTGAGGAAATGCTGTAATATTGAGCTATTGAAACAAAGGGTGCTTCTTTGTCACTGTGTGAATTGTCTAATTCATCATGACACTTCTGAGTCCCTGGGAGAAGGGTTGTAGTCATGATTATGTCATTTGTTTCCATCTTTTCGAGAGGTGGGTGCAAAGGATTAACTGCGGAAATTGAAATAAGGAATTTTGAATCTTCAGGATTTTGTGTCGAGGCCGAAGGCTAGTGTTTTGGGTGTACAGTTGACTACTGAGAAATTGTTCGAGGTTGGGAAGGCATTGTATAAGGCAGAGAAGTTGGTGCATCTTTGTGATGTTGTTTTTTGTCGAAAGAAGGGTTCAGATGACTTTTGTGAAATTTTGGTCCTTTCCAACTATTAGCTCTTTTTCGTGCTCTAGAAGTTGAGGAACGGGTTTGGGATAGAGGAAAAGTTGCCTGGAGGTTCCCTATTTGCTGACAGGAGTGGCATATGAAGGCGGTGTTCTCATAATGGACCATTTGCATGTAAGGATCTCCCTTAGTCCAATCTATAATAATACTATCAGGAAGCCCTTGACTGAGGTCAATTTCAAGACATATGTAGGAGAATGTGATGAATCCTTTTGATATCCAGTCTATGTCTGTCTTGATAAACCTACCCAACACATTGCCCAGGTTTGGTAAAAAATATGGAGTATAAAAATGGAGGGGTAGATTGGGTAGTCTTACCCAGACTGGTGTATTCATGGCTGTGATGGTTAGTGGATTGAATTCGGGGAACCATATATGCATGGAAAGACTAGATTTGCCCCAGAACCAAGGACCTTTCTCTAACACGCATTGGCATTCTTCCTTTGTGGAAAAATTGATGATGAAGAACCCTTTGGAGTGAAGGAACAACTAATGACCTGATGACCAGGTCTTGTTAACCCATTCTCTTAGCGCAGAGGCCAAGGGCCAAAGTACATTGAAGTGAGAGATGAGGGATTTTTCCTAGTAGACAAAGGTTGAGCCATACACTTGGGGATATTCGACTTCCGTTGTTCTAGGTTCTACAGATTTCTCCACAATGAAGGCAGAGCCAAAAATATCCTTTACTCCTAAAGTTTCAGCCTTGGAGCATGAAGGAGGACAAGTCCATTTTTTCACAGCATGCTTGTAAGAGATTGGACGAGTGAAGGAAGTCACTCCTCCATGCAGATGAGAAGTGAGAGAAATGGTTGAGTTTTTTGGATTCCCATAGTCCCATAGCAGAGAGCCATCCACAAGCTATCGTCCTTCAAATATTAGTCATTGAAATCTAGGCGGAGTACCTGTAGCCTGGTGGATTTGGGTTTTGAGCTAAAAAATGGAGTCTGAATCTTGAGCATGCAAGAAGAGAGAAGATCCGGTGATGGTATTTACAAAAAGGTTAAATCCTGCTGCAATCTCGTAGCTAGTCTCGCTGTGATATTCCGAATGAAACCTCGATATTTCATCACTCTTGACTTGAGTCCTATACCAGAGTGAAGGTTGAGAATCCCCCAAGATCTGAAGATCCATGAGGTCTCTGATAGCTGAATAGATTTTGGACTTTAGATCAAGGTGGCAGCTAGAGTTTATCATTTTCCGCACCCGCATTCTCTTCTTAGCTTTGACTTGGGCCCAAATTGTTGGTTCTCTCTTGCCAGAGAATGAGCTGGAGCCTCCCTCCTCAGTTGCAGCCATCCATTCAGGTTTTTCTTCATCCGACTAAGGTAAAAGAATAGATTTAAAAAGATCCACGGAGGTGTCTCTCGACGTCTCCTTGAAAAACCCACCTTTTGAAAGGGGTTTCAAAACAAAAAACTCTCTTGTTTGTTTCCACGTTAGGGTTTCCTCTAATTTTGTTTATGTTGCTACTACGCCAACAACTAACCTTCTCGATGATATGATATGTTTCTTCCATCTGGGGGTTGTTGGAAGCTCAGCATAGACTACATCGATGGAGTCTGGCTATGTTTCCGTCCTGGGATCCTTCTTTGTGTGTTGTTGTTGGTCCTTCTTGGTTGGGCTTGCCATCACAGTGATCAATCACAGGAAGGATATTCTATTAAAACTGAGTTTTTGGAAAATTTGAAGGACATGGGGATGGGATTTGATCCACTTAGATTCCTTCTGGATTTAATTAGCTATAGAAATTATGATTTTTTTATAATCTTATTCTATATATATAATTTATATTTTTTTCCTTGTACTTTATCAACTTCATGTATATTTCAAAATACCTCTAAGGTAATATCAGTACTCTAGTTTGAGCTTCTTTCAAATTATGGTGCACTTGTTTCACTGTTAGTTCCATTTTCTTTAACATTTCAAGTCCTACTATTAATCTATTGACACGATTACTCCGGGAAACATGGGTGTTACATGTTATTCCATAAATAATTTCAAAAGGACTAATTTTTTTTTTTTTTAAGTAAGAAGTAAAATATATTAAAAACCTTCTAGAGGCAAAAGGGAAATCCCAAGTATAGTGGTAGTCCTGCTATGCTTACTGGACTTCCCCAAGAGAGGGGAAACCAGCCCAATCAGCCCCTTAGTCATCATAAGTTTCATAATGCCTACTAACAGTAAAGTTTGAGACTACATAAACATCAACAGAAACTGAAAACAACTGACACGACCTCTATAGCCTAGACGCTGGACACGTAACCTGGCTAGGTGCCTTGGAGATCCCTGGGCCAAGGTTCCTCTTCGACAATCGTCGTTCCATCCCCCCATTGCACTTTGACCTTCCAAGTGGTGTCAATGTTCTGGTTTCTCCTCGCAGTGTCCTGCATCTGAGGCTTGGCCATAGTCTCGTTATCATTTCGGTTCCTCCCGAGCTCTTCTGCACACTGCATCATAACATCCTCACCTTGGGTGGTTGCTCCGGGTTCCTGCCTCAAATTCGCGCTCTGCTTATCTGCTTCGACGTCAACTGTATCATCATTTGGTCCAGGCTTGGAGGTCACTCCTCCCGTGTCTAAAAGGAAAGCCTCATGCATAGAGGAGAGGAGCTGGAGGAAGAGCACTACCTTCTCATTCTTGAGCTGTAGTCAAAACTGCAAATCCTCCACCCCCTGGCAAAGTTCGAAGACTAAGCCATAGAGGATGGACAACTTGTCCTTTAACTGATCGCCATGGACTGTATCTGCAGAGGGGTGCTCCTTATGACCTTTCTTACACGAAGAGGAAGGGTTCTGGTCTTCTAAGGTTCTTGGAAGAGTCGAGAAAGGTGGATGGGGTGGTGCCGCCATCGATGGTGATTGAAAGATGCAGGAGGCCGAGCTAAGTAGTCGAGGGATGAGTGCAAGGCCATGGACATACTCCATCATCTCTGCCAGAAATCGAAGTGAGGAACCAGTGGGAGGTTGAGCAGAGGGAGAAGTCGAAGGTCGATGAGGTCTCCAGGGAGACCCCTATCGTGGCCTCCCTCTCAGACATGACTTGTGGTTAGGCATGGGAGGTTCGTTGCAGTGGCCGAAGGTCCAGG
>CBVK0100201688.1:4363-15119 GCA_900067695.1 Picea abies | reverse complement strand
GTTACCTTGATGTAGAGGTTGTTTTCTGCATTTCCTTTTCTGAACCCTTGTTGTTGTAGATATGTCTCCAATCTAGAATACCATGCTCTGGGGGGATATTTTAGACCATATAAGGACTTCTTCAATCTACACACATAATCTTCATTCTCTGACAACTGAAATCCTTCTATTTTATCAATGTAGACTTCTTCTTCAAGTTCCCCATTCAGAAAGGTTGATTTCACATCCATCTGATGCAGTTTAATATTCTTGGAGCATGTATAGTCTAGGATCAATATGATTGCTTCCATTCTAGAAACTAAGGAAAACGTCTCTTCAAAGTCAATACCTTCAAACTGTGTGTATACTTTACATACCAATATAGCTTTGTTCCTGGTAACATGTCCATCTTCATTAAATTTATTTCTGAAGACCCATTGTTGGGCTCCAAATATGTCATATTTTCTACCATGAAAAACCTACATTCATAAGCTATATTCCCACACTCTTGATACATTCTATAGCCATTATCCCTTCACTTACCACTAATTAAATCCATTCTACCTTGTGGTTAATTATTGTTTTTTTCTTGTCTTATTAAGTGATTAAATATGTTTTTAACATAATTTTATCGATGATGGTTTAATCCTATGTTTCTATGTCCAAGCAACATGTCCTTGTTCTGGTACACACACTCCATGTCCTCTGGTTCTCACACTCCAGGTCAACGGGTACTCACAATTCATATCATCTTGTACCAGAATGTTCCAGAAACCATCTGGTACTAGAACGTTCTATGTCATCCAGTACCAGCATCAACAAACATCTGGTACTAGATTATAGTCAAAAATTTGGCATGCTTCTAGAAGAAAATTAGTGACATGGGTTTTTTCCACATTGACATCAGCATGCGGACACATGTGTCATGATTCACTCATATCACACGTGTGGCACTCCTGCTCAGGGGGAAAAAGTCTGTAAAAATTAGTAAAAATCTCAAACTACCAACTTTCACCTCGATTTTCATGCAGATGGTATCAGATCTAGAAATTATATGATATGGGTTTTGTCTAGAATATGGAATATTGAGTAAAATTAGGGAAATTTTTCAAAATTCAAAATGGTTTAATATTTATGGGTGGATATTCAACTCGAATCTGGCCAAATTGATGAAAAACCCATATTTTTGTTATTTGCTCTAAAATTGTCAAAAACATTTTCTAAGTTTGGGATTCGGTTTTATCCAATCCCCCATCCTGTTTCATGTATAAATAAGGATCAAAGGATTGATGGGTCACTAATTATTATCGTCATTATGTTAGTGTGTTCTCATATGGGGAGATTGGGATTCATAAGAAAGGTGTTGTAAATTTTTGAATTTGAATGGAATAAGGAAGTGTTGATGCTCTAAGCGTTGGTTGTGGAGCCTGGTGATATTCCTGATTCAGTGGTCTTTTTTTTCAGCTGTGTTTGTACCCCATGAAGATTTTACACCCCAGAATAATGTACACTCATCCACGCGGAGGAATGCAGAGGGGGGTTACACCCCCTGCGGAGTCTGGGGGGGCTATCCCCCCGACTGGGGGTTCCGTGGGCAAGCGGGCCCCTGAAGGAAAAGTTGCCTTGTAAATGTGTATTGTAATTTCATTTTAAATCTGGACCATTCATTATAATTTCGCACATCTAACAGTAGAAGTTATGTTAGGGTTTTTCCCTAGAAGGCAACCCTCTTTTATGAGGGAAATGTATTGCAACTATGTATCATAGTGAATATTATATTATGAGATATGAGACTATGAGAGATAGAAGAGGAAGTTATAGCAAGTTTCTTGTAGGTTGTATCCCTTCATTTGTTGGATAATAATAAAGGAAGGACCTAGCAATTTCTCTAGTGGACATCGCCCACACTGGGTGAACCATGTATATTTTTGTCTCTATTATATTGTGTATCTTCTGTGTTTTATTTCCGCATTTGTTTTATTTTATTTCTCTGTGATCCTATTTTTCTAACACTAAGTCATTGAGTGTGATTACTCCTTGGTTCTGTAAGCCTCTCTAGCCACACATGCTAGTTGAGGTAGGGCCCCCTCAGCCTGGTATATTTTTTTCTTGTTTATTATCTAATTTACATAGTAATTAGGATTTAGTTAATTGCATTTCTAGCTTACTTACATTTTAATTTAAATTCATAATTTGTGTCATTGCAATTTGATTTAGTCTTATGAATTCAGTTTCATTAAATACTCAAGATTAATTCTTCAATTGTATGCAATAATGTTCAATCTCTTCCATTGTATTTATCACTTCCTTCTTTTGCTTCTCTGTTTTATGTTTATTATGTTATAACACACTTACTACCAGCAATCTGATCCACCCATTGTGCAATTTGATTACAGAGTATGAGTATATGTTCAAGATCACCCCAAATTGTGTCTCCATGCACCTTCAAATCCAGTTTCAGATATTTGTTCTAAATATTATGTTTTTACTGATTGCATTTCCCAATCATCATTGTAACTTACAACTGTGTCCTTTTCCAAACTAACTACACTTTGACCATGATGCCCTTTTCCAATTCACTGCTATCCCATTGTTATTCCATCCTCAATTAGTGTTCCTTCATTCCAGATCTACCTTTCCATGAATTCATCATTTAAGTCACCTTAGATATTCACCCAACATCACCCTCTTTAATGTTGGTAAGGTTTTGTTAGTTGACAACAATTTCGATAGTTTCTAATCCGCATTTCATTTGTGTGTTTATAAAACAAATAAAACTATAAAAAAAACACAAATATTCCCTCTCATAATCACTCCTCCATTTTCTTCATACAAATCGATTAAACCATACCTCAACATGCATTCACAATAACTCAATTCCATTATACCCAACATTACATCCATAAACTAAACCCTCTCTAATCAATTGCACCCAGATCTGGGTTGTTTTGAGATTGGTTATAGAGGTAGATCATTTCCATTTTAGCTCTCAATAATTCTTTGTGAATTGTTTTCATTAGTGCAATAATATAAGACACACAAAGAGTTAAATCCATTCCTCTTATATTCCTCTACTCTCACTCTAAAATTCCGTTGGAATTGATTAGAAGATTTTATCACATCTACAATCCATTGAACATAGAAAACACAAAGTGTATTTCCTTCCATATATTCCTCTTCATACAGATCATTGTTACATGTTTTCATTCAGTCAGTGGATCCATTATTCTATTAGGTAGATTTCATTATTGTTGTTGTATCCATTTGAAGAATTGTTTTGGAGTTTTAGTTTAATTTGCTTGCAAGTCATTTTCAGATTGTCTTCATTGTCTTTTAATTTAGTTTTCTTTGATTTGGTTCTCTCATAGCTTAGATAACCACTACAAGAATCCATTGAAGGATATAAAACTTAAGTAAGCTACTCATGATTAATCACATGAACATCATCATGAGTGCATGAAAGACTGTGATCTGAGCCTTTATAGCACTAAGTTATTTCTATGTCCCAGTGATGAATCCTTGGTGTTAATTTTCTGCAATTTGTTTTACTTTGCTCAGTTTGTTCATATTGTTGTCGGCTTTATATTAGGCTAGACTAGGATCCAATCCTACATTTCTTGTTCTTGCACCTCTAATTCTACGAGTCCTTGGTTGAGAATTTAACATTGGGAATTAATAGTGTATATATTTAGCCCAACATTTTTGGTGTCATTGTCAGGGATGTGCTAAAGGGATTAGAGCATAGGTAGGTTGTATTTATTTCTCCAAATCCTTGATGGTTCCTTTCATGAAAGTGTGTTTCTTTTCATGAAAGTATGTTTATTTTCATGAAAGTGTGGTGTGATTTTAAGGATGACCTAAGGGCAGAGAGAAGATGGTAATGTGGTGTGATTTTAAGGATGACCTAAGGGCAGAGAGAAGATGGTAAGACGTGAGGGAAGAGCCCACACATCCACTTTAGTGGGGTTGCTCCAAAGTTTGGTTGTCCTCTTCCTTTCAATAGTTAGAATTTGTTTTATATTATAATTAGCCATTTTTTTTATATATGAGAAGAGAATATAACTTGTGTGAATATATAACTTGGTGACAACAGGGTCCTAGTAGCATGGTGGCGCTTCAAGTATATAATTGGTTTGCTTACATTTGCTTTTAGTTTGCTTCTTTTTATTTCTTTAGGATTTTTAAAAGTTTTTTGGCACTATAAGAACCCCCTCTACATTAATCCATGTGTGAAATAGGACCCATCAACTAGCAACAAGAATTCAAATCATAACAGAAACTCATATCTAATGGGAAAATTACAATGATGAAAATCTGCTCCAAATCGGATGCAGATCCCTCCTATCATCAACCACTTAATGGAAACCTTATCTCTAGCTTGTGTGAATTCACAACTTGGCTCTTCCAGCTTGTCATCATTAAATGCATGGATCATAATTTTGATTCTCAAGGAAAAATGAGAGGGCGTTGCCTCTCCCTTTCTTTAATGCACACCATTCAAGTTAATTTATTGGCACGTACTGAGGTGGAGTGATGCTCCTGCATCATACTCCTCAACTACGAAAATCATGAGCTCCTACTCATGTGCTTTCCAGCATGGTTGAAATCCTCTTGGATCCCAAACTTTCTTTTGGATCTGTCTATCGACTCCTCTAATTTTCTTTTGCGGCTCCTGCATCTTCCCTACTTCTCATGCAGGTTCCTTTCTGTTTAGCTTCTCCTTGTTGACCGCTTCCTCTGCTATCCCCAACATCAACTTCCTGATCTCCTCAATCACCTCATCCAACTGCTCCATCGGCTAGCTCCCTTTTTGCGGACCAGCTTGTTCCATTTCTTCCTTGTCAATGGGTAAATCACATCGATCTCCCATACTATCCTCCTCATCTCTTGTGGTCTTAGCTTGTCACTCTCTTTCATATTCCACTCCTACAAAATTCTCATCACTAATTTGTTTCTTAGCTTCCTCTACTGACAGATTTTCTATTGTCAGTTCTTCGACTGATCCCATTCCAGCTTCCACCAACTGTTCCTTATGTTGGTGTGTTTCCTCTAGCATAGCTATCTTATGGAAGCTAGCTTCTGGTTCCAGTCTGTCTAACCAATCCTCCAGTGCCTTACACTCCAATCCCCACTGAGTGAGTAACTGAACTGGACATTCCTTGATTGGGTCAGATCTCATTATCTACTCCTCCTCCTTCATGAAAGTCTCAGATTGTTGTCCATCTGTTTCTCTACTCCTCCTCCTTCATGAAAGTCTCAGATTGTTGTCCATCTGTTTCACCCGCAACATTTTTTCTCGTCTTTCCTCGGCTACTTGGTAGGGATACCTCAATTCCTCCAATGATCAGAACGTTCCAATGATCCTCCTCCTTTGTGAAGGAAGTTTTCAACTTCTCATCATCTTCATTCACACGACTCATAATTCCACGCGGATCTTCATCTGAGCGAGGTATTTCTTCTGCCTCTTCCTTATCTGCCAATTCCTCCTACTGATGCGAACTCTCAATTGAGCTCATATTCTCTCCCTTGCCCACTTGGAAATTTTGTATATCTCATCTGTCCACCTGGTAGTCTATGAGATCCACTTATCCCTTCTCATTGCCCACTTGGAAACCTAAGAGACCTCTTCCAGATCTCCTTCCCTCGTCACTGAGGTTTTCAGCATGCCTCAGCCACCTTCTTAATATTTTTTGCTTCTTTCTAGTCAACAAATTCTAAATATGCCATTTGGATGTCTTCTTCAAGGGCCATTCATACCTCCAGTGTACCCTTGCCTCCTGATGTATCTTGAATGTTATCATCTCCATCTAGGCTCAGATTTCACTAAGGTCCTTTTTTATCTCCTCTTTTATTTTCTGCGAGCAGACTCTCCCTTGACTGTGCTTATGACTTCCAACGACCATATTGCTTCACCTGCAGCTCACCTGAATATTTAACATCTATTGCATTAGCTCTTATATCTCCCTTGCCTAAAATCTATATAAAAAACACACTCTGATATCTCCCTTGCCTACGATATGTAGACAAAAACAAGCTCTGATATCTCCCTTCTCTACGATCTGTAGAAAAAACAAGCTCTGATACCACTCCTGGAGCAGACCCCCATTCCCTCCAAAGGGTTGTTTGACCTCCTAGTCTAGGATCATTTGAAAAACACCTGATTCGGAGTGACTCCTTAGGTACCCTTTATTTTTTCTGGAACCTGGAAAATCTATCGCAGGTCCTTTCTTACCTTTCTCTTAGGTTACGTGGCACCCAAAGACCCTCTCCTTAATAGTTCTCAAGTCTAACGCTAACAGTGCTATCTCTCTATGATAGACTTCTCCTTGGATGTGACCATGGACCGAGACCATGGGCCATATCCCTTTGTGACCCTGTGCTTCATAACTTTCATGAGTTGCTTTCTCTTTTTTTCTCGATTCTTGAATCGACAAATTCTTCGAGACCAAATATGCAGTCCACATTCCTCTCATGATCAATGGTTGTGTTCAACTCGCGAGTTCAGACTTCGCAAGTCACAATAATAAGACAATAAAATTGTGATCACACAAATGATGAATTGAAATTAAACTGTAAGTAAGCTAGAATTTAATTAACTAAATCCTAATTACTATGTAAATTAAATAATAAACAAGAACAACACATACTAGGCTGAGGGGACCCTACCTCACTTAGCATGTGTGGCTAGAGAGTCTTACATAACCAATGAGTAATCACGCTCAATGAATCAGAACATCAACACTTCATTATTCCATTCAAATTCAAAAATTTACAACACCTTTCTTATGAATCCAGAAACCATCCAGTACTAAAACATTCTTTGTCGTCTGGTACCAGCATCAACAACCATCTAGTACTGGATTATAGTCAAAAATTTGGCATGCTTCTATAGGAAAATTAGGGACATGGGTTTTTCCATAGTGACATCATCATGGGACACATGTGTCAGGATTCATCCAGCTCGCACGTGTAGAACTTCTGCTCAAGGGGAACAATTCTACAAAAATTAGTAGAAATCTCAAACTGCCAACTTGCACCTAGATTTTTCTGCAGATGGTATCATATCTAGAAATTATACGATATGGGTTTTGTCTAGAATATGGAATATTGAGTCAAGCAATGACAGTTTTTCAAAATTCAAAACATTTTAAGAGTTATGGGTGCATCTTCAACTTGAATCTGCCCAAATTGATGAAAAACCCAGATTTTTGTGATTTGCTCTAAAATTGTCAAAATCATTTTCTAAGTTTGGGATTCATTTTTATCCAATCCCCCATCTTGTTTCATGTACAAATAAGGATCAAAGGACTGATAGGTAACTAATCATTATCATCATTATGTTAGTGTGCTCTCATATGGGGAGCTTTGGATTCATATGAAAGGTGTTGTAAATTTTTGAATTTGAATGGAATAAGGAAGTGTTGATGTTCTGAGTCATTGAGCGTGATTACTCATTGGTTCTGTAAGACTCTCTAGCCACACATGCCAGGTGAGGTAGGGCCCCCTCAGCCTGGTATGTGTTTTTCTTGTTTATTATTTAATTTACATAGTAACTAGGATTTAGTTAATTACATTTCTAGCTTACTTACAGTTTAATTTCAATTCATCATTTGTGTGATCGCAATTTGATTGTCTTATGATTGTGACTCGTGAAGTCCAAAGTCTATTTTGGATGTTGTCACATAAAGTAAGATTCCAGTCATTGAATTTTACTTCCTCTAATCTGTAGACTTTGAATCATCATCTTTACTTAACTTGAAACTAGTTTTCATAGGAGTATTAACTAGTTTGCAATCTTCCATTCTGAACCTCTTTAGAATTTCTCTAATATACTTAGTTTGAGAGATAAAAATGCCTTGGTTTTTTTGACATATCTCAAGACCCAGAAAGAAGGATAGTTCTCCAAGTAATGACATGTCAAATTCTTTCTACATATCCTTTGCAAATTTATGTCTTAACCTATCCTCAACACTTCTAAGAATAATGTCACCAACATAAACTTCAATTAATAAAACACTATCTTGAGTTACCTCGATGTAGAGGTTGTTGTCTTCATTTCCTTTTCTAAATCCTTGTTGTTGTAGATATTTTTCTAATTTGGAATACCATGGTGTGGGGGGTATTTTAGACCATATAAGGCCTTCTTCAATATGCACACATAATCTTCATTCTCTCACAACTGAAATCCTTCTAGTTGCTCAATGCAGACTTCTTCTTCAAGCTCCCCATTTAGAAAGGTTGATTTCACATCCATCTTATGCACTTTATTATTCTTGGAGCGTGTATAAGCTAGGATCAATATGATTGCTTCCATTTTGAAAACTAGGGAAAACGTCTCTTCAAAGTCAATACCTTCAACCTGTGTCTATCTTTTACATACCAATATATCTTTGTTCCTGGTAACCTGCCCATCTTCATTTAATTTATTTCTGAAGACCCATTGTTGGGATCCAAATATGTCATATTTTCTACCATGAAAAACCTACATTCATAAGCTATATTCCCACACTCTTGATACATTCTATAGCTAATATCCCTTCACTTACGACTAATTATATCCATTCTACCTTGTGGTTAATTGTTGTTATTTTCTTTTCTTTTTAAGTGCTTAAATATTTTTTTAACATGATTTATCAATGATGGTTTAATCCTATGCTTTTATGTCCAAGCAACATGTCCTTGTCCAAGCAACATGTCCTTGTTCAACATGTCTAGTACTCACACTCCAGGTCATCCAGTACTCGCAATTCAGTCCGTCTGGTACCAGAATTTTCCAAAAACCATCCGGTACCAGAACGTTCTAGGTCATCTGGTACCATCATCAACAACCATCTGGTACCAAAATGTTCCAGGTCATCTGGTACAAGCATCAAAAACCATCCGGTACTGGATTATAGTCAAAAATTTGGCATACTTCTAGAGGAAAATCTGGGACATGGGTTTTGTCCAAAGGGACTTCAGCATGCGAAAAACTGTGTCAAAATTCACCCAAATCACACGTGTGGAACTTCATCTCAGGGAGAACAATTCTGTAAAAATTAGTAAAAATATCAAAATGCCAACCTGTGCCTCGATTTTCATGCAGATGGTATCATATATAGAAATTATACGATATGGTTTTTGTCTATAATATGGAATATTGAGTTAAGCACATGATTCTTTTCAAAATTCAAAATGGTTTAATATTTATGAGTGGATCTTCAACTCGAATCTTCCCAAATTGATGAAAACCCTAGATTTTTGTGATTTGTTCTAAAATTGTCAAAATCATTTTCTAAGTTTGGGATTCGGTTTTATCCAATCCCCCATCTTGTTTCATGTATAAATAAGGATCAAAGGAGTAATATATCACTAATTATTATCATCATTATGTTGGTGTGTTATCATATGGGGAGATTTGGATTCATAAGAAAGGTGTTGTAAATTTTTTAATTTAATGGAATAAGGAAGTGTTGATGTTCTGAGTCATTGAGCATGGTTACTCCTTGGTTTTGTAAGCCTCTCTAGCCACACATTCTAGGTGAGGTAGGGGCCCCTCAACCTGGTATGTGTTGGTCTTGTTTATTATTTAATTTACATAGTAATTAGGATTTAGTATGTGTTGGTCTTGTTTATTATTTAATTTACATAGTAATTAGGATTTAGTTAATTGCATTTCTAGCTTACTTACAGTTTAATTTCAATTCATCCTTTGTGTGATTGCAATTTAATTTAGTCTTATGAATTTAGGTTCATTGAATACTCAGGATTAATTCTTCAATTGTATGCAATAATGTTCCATCTCTTCCATTGTATTTATCACTTCCTTCTTTTGCTTCTTTGTTTTATGTTTATTCTGTTCTAACATACTTACTACCAGCAGTCTGATCTACCCATTGTGCAATTTGATTACAGAGTATGATTATATGTTCAAGATCACCCCAAATTGTGTATCCACACATCTTCAAATTAGGTTTCATATATCTATTATAAATATTCTCTTTTTACTTATTTCATTTCCCAAATCATCATTGCAACTTACAGTTGTGTCCTTTCCAAACTCACTACACTTTGACCTTGATGCCCTCTTCCAATTCACTACTATCCCATTGTTATTCCATCCTAAATTAGTGCACCTTCATTCTAGATATACCTTTCCATGAATTCGTCCTTTGAGTCACCTTACATATTCTCCCAACATCACCATCTTTAATGCTGGTAAGGTTTTGTTAGTTGACAACAATTTTGTTAGTTTCTAATACATGTTTCGTTTGTGTGTTTATAAAACAAATAAAACTAAAAAAAATCCACAAGTATTCCCTCTCATAATCACGCCTCCATTTTATTCATACAAATATATTAAACCATACTTCAACATACATTCACAAGAACTCAATTCCATAATACCCAACGTTATATCCATAATCTAAACCCTCTCTAATCAATTGCACCCAGATCTAGGTTGTTTTGAGATCGGTTACAAAGGTAGATCATTTCCATTTTATCTCTCAATAATTCTTTGTGAATTGTTCTCATTAGTCCAATAATATAAGACACACAAAGATTTAAATCCATTCCTCTTATATTCCTCTACTCTCACTCTGAAATTCTATTGGAATTTATTAGAAGATTTTATCACATCTACAATCCATTGAACACGAAAAACATAAAGTGAATTTCCTTCCATGTATTCTTCTTCATATAGATAATTTTTACATATTTTCATTCATTGAGTAGATCCATTATTATATTAGGTAGATTTCATTATTGTTGTTGTATCCATTTGAAGAATTGTCTT
>CBVK0100201679.1:0-10852 GCA_900067695.1 Picea abies | reverse complement strand
TTGTTGTGGAGTTCTTGGTATTGTGTATTCTCTCTTGATCCCATGCTAATCGCAGAATTCCTTGAAGTCTCTTGACATAAACTCTCCTCCCCGGTCTGATCTTACTGCCTTTAACCTATCCCCTGTTTGAGTCTCAGTTAAAGCCTTAAATATCTTAAACTTCTCAAATGCTTTAGCTTTTTCTTTGAGAAAAGAAACCCAAGTCTGGAGTAATCATCGATAATCAACATGAAGTAGTTTTCTTTTCCTGTGCCTTCCTGTCTTGATGGTCCACATAAGTCCATATGAACTAGTTAGAGTGGTTTCTCTGTTGAAGTGATGCTCTTGCACTTAAACTGTGTCCTGTTTTTCTTCCCTACTTGACAGGGTTTACACACTGAATCTTGGGGCTTTGATATTCTCGAAAGATATTTTACTTCCTCGAGGTTTTTGATTTTAATTTAGTGGTCAAATTTTAGATGTCCAAGTCTCTTATGCCATAACCAGCTTTCATCTTGTTTGCTTAGATGGCATTCTTCTCTATTTTCTTTCAGCACATATACATTATCTTCTGTCTTTATGCCTTTGGACACCACTTGTCCTGAGTTTACAAACTTTATCTTGCAGTCCTTGGACATGAAAAACACCTCACATCCTTTGTCACACATTTGACTTACACTGAGAAGGTTATGCTTCAGCCCATCCACAAGTAGAACATCTTGGGATTTTCCTTTTCCATTACTTAAGCTCACCATCCCTTTGCCTTTTATTTTCCCAGGAGCATCATTTCCAAAGGTTACACTTCATGATTTGCTTTCACTTAGAGATAGAAACTTTCCTTTGTCTCCCGTCATGTGTTTGGAGAATCCACTATCTATATACCAAGGGTTTGTTTTTCATTGAGCAAACAATACTAATCCACACTTGGTACTTTCCTTCTTCTTCCAAAACTTGACATTTTCAGTAGGGGATTTCGAATATGGTTCATAGTTCCTTAACCGACACTCAATAGATTTATGTCCAAAGTTATGATAGGTGTAGCATTCAACCTCATTATTCAATAAGTTAAACTTGTTGTTGCAGTGTTGCCTACTTATTGACTGTTGATTATTTCTTGGCCTCCTTAGATGTATGTGTCCAGACTTAATTTGGCAATTTGCAGTCCATGAAGGATTATTACTTGACTATATCATTCTTTGTTGTGGGAAGTATTTATTCCTTTGAAATCTTAATTGCTCATGTCTTAGTCTTAAGGAACCATTTACAACTTTGTGACCAAAATTAGAATAGTAGAAGCAATAGCCATAGAAAAATTCTTTGTACCTAGAAAATGGTTGCCTTCTTTGAGCAAATCGATTTCTTTCTTGCTGATGATGTCTTCCAGTAGAGAGAGAATTGTTTCTTTATTCTACAGATTCAATCCTGGCACCTTTTTCTTTACTCATCCTGGGCGGCTGATTGTCTTCCTTTGTTTCTGCAGACTTGTTATTGTCATTGGTTATACTTTTGACAAACTTGATGGGTTCTTCATTTCCTAGCTTCCCACTGCTTGATCCCTCTTCATAACCCAAACTAGTTTTCAGCTTTGGATTCCTTTGCTGATTCAAAATGGTGGCTAATCCTTCTAAGGCTTTGATACTTGATAGATTTTGATTATACAAGGCTTGAAATTTCTCCATTTATTTCCTTGTTTTCACTACTTCTTGTTCTAATGATTCACATCTTGTCTTCTTTTCTGATAGCTAATGTTTCAGAATCTATTCGATTTTCTTTGCCTCTTCCAATTCTACTTTTAGTAGGACAAGGTATTCACCAGGTTCTTGACTGTATTTCTCTAACTGTATCAACAATTGTTTTTTCTTTATGTTCTTGATTCTTAGTCTGGCAATCTCTTCCAATGCACTGATCAGTTCTCCTTCCATGTCAGCCACAACTTCTTCATCATTCTCATCACTGCATGTGCTTTTATTATCAGAATTCTCTTTGGCCATAAGAATGAAGTCATTTACCTTATCTTCATAGGAAGAGTCCCTATTGGTGTCTTCTGAGGAGTCATCATTGTTTACACATAAACTTTTCTTTTTATCAAATCTCCTGGATTTGTGCTTCCCTTCACCTTCATAGTTCTGATCATGTTTCTTGTGTGAACATTTATTTGCAAAATGACCTATCCTTCCATAGTTAAAGAATTTGAAAGGCATTTTACCTTTGTATTTTCTTGATCCCTTCTTCAGTCTCTTCATCGGGCTCAGAATCCTCATTCTTGTCTGCTTTAAATGATGCTTCTCTAGAAGTGGGTTTATCTTTAATTATTCTCATTTCATATGCAGTGGGTGTTCCTAGAAGTTGATCAAACTGCAAGGTTTTTAGATAATTAAGTTCTTCTCTAGCAGAGAACTTCAGGTTGAATCTATCTGGGAGAGATCTCAAGATTTTATGAACTAAAGAAGGTTCCCCAATTGTTTCACCAAGTGCCTTCATTTCATTTACCATTTCTTCTATTCTTAGAAAGTATTTTCCAATAGTTTCATCTTCCTTCATCTTCAGCTGTTCAAACTGTATTCTACAGGTTTGAAGCTTTGCATCCTTTATCTTCTCATTACCCTCATAACTATTAATGAGTTTGTCCCACATTTCTTTGGCATTTCCTAGGTGCATAACTTTTACGAATTCTGGTTCTGCAAGCCCACTCAAGATATCATTCATAGCCTTAGCGTTGAAGATAAATTCTAGTTTGTCATCCTTATTAGCTAGCACAACTGGCTTTACATAACCAGTCTCTACCACATCCCAAACATTTACACCTAAAGCCATCATGTAGGTTCTCATTCTAACATTCCAGAAGGCAAAGTTTGTTCCATTGAACAGAGGGGCCTTATTGGTTGAATTTCCTTCATGGCTTGACATGTTTAAGCTCTAGGATCTACCTTTAGATAAAAGCGTCTGGCTCTGATACCAATTGTTAGACAACTGAGAGGGGGGGTGAATCAGTTGTTACCATGCTTATACAATTATGGTTCTTTTAAACTCTTTGTAGAGACACTAAATAATCATCAAAATAATGCAGGGAAATAAACAATGGCACTTTCAACATCATTCACATATATGAGAAACACAGAGACAGATATTTCTCGAGGAAACCCATGCAGGATAAAAACCTCTTTTCCTTTATATGATAAGTAATGGTTACATTCTTTACAGTATCATACATATGAACACCAACTCATAATGAGGCTACAACCTCAGTTTTTCATGCTGCAACTTGATGAGAGAACCAACTCTCTGTTTTCTCTAGCACCCACTAGAAGGAAGCACCAACTCCCTAGTTTCTATAGCACCAACTAGAATGAAGCACCAACTCCCAAGTTTCTCTAGCACCAACTAGAAGGAAGCACCATCTCCCTGTGTTCAAGAACCCACTTGAACCTTTGAGGACACCAGTCCTCCCTAGCTCCTCCCAACCACCCTGAAATATAAATCTTTGCTACTGAAACTTATTATAGTGATATGATGTTCAATAATGGCTTACCAGACTTATCATTGTTCTGCTACATTTTGTTTCTCTGTCTACCTCATTACCTTTCTTCACACATCACTTGCGCTATCTATTCTTCTGCTTTTTATGTTCTATGCTCCATGTCCATTCATTGCACAGTTCCTCTTCTATGCTATTCAGCTACTGCACACTCCTCCTTCTTCACACATGAATCACCTTCACCAACAACAACCACAACAACCACCAATAGCAATAACCACCTCATCTCTTCTCTGTACCGTGTATATATAGCTTCTGTGCATCTTGTGCATGCAATATTTTCCATTCTTATGCATGCTCATACCGCAAAAATATCCTCCACCACTCAAGTTCTCTGCGTGATCATCATCGTAACTCTTCAACTTCTCTGGCTGTTTTCCCACGCATTCAGCATCACTGGATGTTATGTTGAGATTTCTCAGCCTCTCTGGTAGTTGGGACTCTTCGTCTTCTCTGTGACAGTCGAGCTCACCTTCTCTGTTTTAGTTACAGGCTTCCATTCTCATCCATATGTCAATCCCTTCTAAAAATAGTCTTCCTTCACTTGGACGAATCTTGGAGACTCTTCATCTCCTCTGGCGATCACATAGGGGTTTCTTTGAATTCTCTAGCAGACGCCATCAATGGTTTCTGGTAGTTTCACTGTGTCGTGGATCAGTAGCCCTCCGATCAACACTTGATCTAACGATTAAGATTATATCGCGATTTCACCTATCGTGATATCGAGATTCCTGATGTCAATTTTCTTTGACATGTCTAACTCTTGATCCCCGATGCCTCTCCATTGACTGGAATCAATCGTCCAGATTTGATCTTGATTCAATGACTACGATTTAAGTTGCGATTTTTCATATTGAGAAATCGGGATTCCTGTTGCAATGTTTCTTTGAAATTTCCAAAATGCGATCCTTGAAAATCCGACGTGGTGTCCATTTGCTGACATCACACATGGATTGACACATGTTGAATAATGCCACGTGTCACTCTGATTCATGACTTACATGTGCCTGAAATGTTGAATCAGTCTGACACTTGTCATTACCTAGTTGTGCCACATGTTCCTAGTTGACGTGAGTCAGGTCGACGGTCTAGATCACATCTTGATCTGATGGTTCAGGTTCAGTCGGGATTTCACACATCGCAATTTCAGGATTCTTGATGTCAATATTCTTTGACATCTCCAACTCTTGACCCCTGAAACCCCAACATGGATTTGGATCAACGGTCCACATAACCCCCTAAGAAGGACGATCCTCCTTCTTCTGGGATTTGTGAGCCCTCTACTCCTTGCACTTTTTAAAGATCGTGCAGGTTTTCCTCAATCCAATGGTGGTCGGACCTGTGCTCAAATCTGACGCCTCTAACTTCAATTAGCCCTCCAACTGAGATCATGGTCCACGTGACCTCCCCCTATATGACTGCAGCCAAACCTCCTCATCGGGGTTTCAGACTTTCCAATGTCAAAAAATGTATGTCCTTAGGATTCGCGATCCCTTGAATCCCGATGCGCTCTTTATGCACTAGCTCTCCTGGCTATGATCTTGGCCATAGAAACCAACAGTCCATATCTTCTTCTTCAGCCGATCTGACAACGACTGTGCTCCCACCTGATATTTTCACACTTTCCTCCCAACCTTGGGAGAATTACAAGTTCTCAATGGCCTTGAACTTTGTCTTCCTTCTCCTCTGTGAACTCCTGTATCTTGAGCTTTGTTGTGCACATTCTCCTCGATGTTGTTCCTCCTGAGATTTCACTTTTGAATCCCCAAGGGATTCTTGGAATTCTATACCTCTGTAGAGTCTTCACATGCACACTCAATGCTGTCTCTCCTGAGCTTCTCACACACTCATATCCCTAAGGGATTTTATTCTTCTTCCTTTCTCCTGCAGATGGAGAAATATGGATGCCCTTAATTTTATCCTTCTACCTGTTAAACGCACTGCATTCGACTCTACTCTAATTCCTCCTGATCTTACGCTATTCTTGTTTTTCCATCGATGCACACTCTGATCCTGCCATCTTCACTATTGTACTTGCCATCAATGACAAGCATACTCTACTTGTTAAACATTTGCCAACACCCTGCCATGTGTACTTGTTGACGATGCTCCTGCATCACTCTGGGGGAAGGAAAGTTCAAACCCATGTGGTTAATACCTTTCATTGTGAAATAGGTCTTAAATAAGGGTGTTTATCATCTGGTTGACTTTGAGGGAAATGATTTGGTAGAGCCTAGAAATGGGCTCTACCTCAAGAAGTATTAATCGTAGTTTGGGCACCTAGGTGACTTCTTGTACATATGTATAGTTATTATACAGTTAGTTTTTTTCTTTTTGTTTTATGGATGTGTCATTATTTATGTTATCTTTTTCACTATGGAAGATGTCAAGTGAAACAGAGGTGTTCTTTGGGTTCGCAAACGATGCTAGCCACAAGTCAGTGAAATGTTATGCTCACACCACGTGTCCTCCTTGACGATGGACAATTCAAATCTTTTCGGCATTTCGTGACTTTGTTCCTCATGTGTGCTTTCAAATATTTAAAGTTATTGCTCTTTACCTTGGTCAAACAACCATGATCCGTTTACGCTCAAACTGAATGGATGAGATCTTCCTTCCTCTGCACTTTCTCCTCATTTTCTAGATGCTGATCGGATGGTCTAGACATTTCCCTCTGAGCTCAATATTTATTCAGACATAGAATATTTTTCGAAGAGATTCAAAGGTTTCAACCTTTGTCCTTCCTGTAAGTCCGCTTCTTGGATCTCATTTTCACCTCTTGGAAAGTGTTACTCCTCTTGAGCTTGATCTTCTCAAATATTTTATCTCCCAAACACTTCTTTCTTTTCTAGGAAATTCATCAAACGCAAATCCAAGAAATGGATGGTGTTACAACTCAACACATAAAAAGAAGAAAATATAAAAACATTGTTAAGTACTAGTATTGAATTTAAAGAGATGGTATGCTTCTAAATGCAATTTTTCCAAATGCAATCTCTATAATTTCAATGAAGTGCAATCTTTCCAACCATATCAAAATCAATGAAAAGTAATAAAAAGTGAAAATTCCATAAGTACAATGCAAGTAAGAAAATATTTTTGTATTTTCTATATAAAGAAAAGAAAATGAAAAGAATATATAACAACCTCATAGGCAGGCCCTACTACAATAAAAAAGAGAGAAGGCAAGAAAGATACCAAGAAGAAAATACTCAAACCATTATGCAAGGACAACCAATGAGAAATATGACAATAAAGGAATTCACCCAAAAGTTCAACAATAAAAAGGCTTCATATCACTTTGTAGGCACTTAACAATCAGAATAGGGACCCAAGAAGACTTAGAAACCAAAAAAAATCACCCAACAAACACAAAACTCAGCCACCTAGACTTAAGAGATTATGTATGAGACATTTCATGGAACAAACATGTATATACACTCCCTAGAGACAGACAACTCACATATGTACACATATGTCTAGAGAAAAAATGTGTATACCAAGCAAAACACTGCCAAGGCAAGGTTTAAGCCAAGAAAATTAGATGCAAGGAAAATACAGGTTGTCAAGCCACAAGCGACAAGTAATATTAATAAAACAGAGAGAAAATCAAGGAGAAAAACACTCAATAATCCAAAAAGGATATCTCCCCAGTGGATTCACCAATTTTGTTAGGAGGAAAATATATCTATGTCTAGGGGTAAACCACAATAGATGGAATGACACCCAGAAATAAACTCTAATATCAAGTATGTTATATAAATGAAGGTCTAACAAGAAAAGGATATAATCCTACCTTGTCTGGACATACGAAGAAGACCATTAGTGAGCACGTGACCCAAAGATTTATACCTACAACTTGTCCTCAACAACCAATATACGGAAGCATCTGGTGATAATATATAATGCCATTATATAAATTAACATAATCCATTAACATACATGACAAATGCACCCATGGAAAGTAATTCAAATAGTTGCAATCTATCAATTGGACAAGAAAAGAGTATTTCTATGAAAGTAATCAACAAAAGCACATAGGCGACAATATTCTGTAACGATACATATCAGAACTAAGAAACTAAGTCCCTCCAGTTGGGCCTCCACAACTTCACTCGTTTGGAAAGGAAAGATCATATGTAGGAATCAATAAGGTTCTCCATCACAAATTAGGAAGATATTGGGGGATGAACAAAAGAAGACCATTCTTTCAAGGACAAAGGGATGCAAACTCAATATGAAGTGAAATGTTTCCATAGTGTCTTTGCTCTCAATGTTGAATTGTTATTAGGCTTGGATATGGATCAATTTATAGCCTCAAAATGGTACTAAAGGGCCGAGTCAAAGAATTTCCAGTATATGGAAGATCAAGGATCATGGATCTTGTGACATGACATGGAAATCTGACATAATTTTTAATTTTTGAGCACCAAACCAGATGTACACAAGATGTAGTGGAGAAACCTATGTATACGCCTATTGTATAAATGATAGGAAGTGCATATGTACAAAAATGTGCATTTTTTTCTCGAGAGTGAAAACAAAGGGAACTTCAAGTATGAAGAGGGAAATGAAAGGCCATCCAAGAAAGTTGAATGGATTGAGGCAAAAAAATTTGTAACATTGTCCTCCCTTGCTAACTATAAGTGTTTTTGAAAAGTCTTCAACTATTATTTCAGATTATGGTGATGCACATGGAGTCATGGATTTGACATAGGATCTGGTTTGAGTAGGACTTGATGGATCCTCTATTATAATACTGGAATTAAACTCCTCTTCCTCTCCTCTTATGTGTGTTATCTCCATGATTTTTATTATTGCGCAAAGTCCTCTTCCTTCTATATCACTATGCAAGTCTCCTTTCCCAGCCCCAATATTTCACCTCTTGTACATCCTTCATCTACATATTTCTCCAAACTCTTATTCTTCCTCTAGTATACCTTCTTCAAATCTCTGGATCCTCAGTCCCTCCCTTCCTTCCCTATTTCTTCCTTACTTCTCTCTTGTCCTTAGACTATCCTCTTGTCATCCCCCAGTTCTCATATGTGCACGAAGGCCCTTAGCAGCCAGATTCCATTGTCATCATGCACTTGTCACACAATAAAATATTTATCCACGTACCCAATGATTTCATGAACCTTCCTCGTGGACCCTTGAAGAAGTCTATTTATGCAACATTGTATGAATGGGTACAATCTACTCTGAAATCCATAATATATCTTGCTAATATGTTATCCAACCAGAAATCAACTTCATGAGAAGTGTTATTAGTTATAGAATTAATTTGTATTACCAACTCAGGAGTCCAATTCCTCGACATTGTGTCTCAGTACCTTCCATTATTTTCCACTAATCTTTCTAACCACTTTGTCAAAATAATTGGAAATTCTCCAAAAAAACATTCATGGAACTATGTGTATACATATCTTTTCATCCATTGTTCATTACTCATGCAAGGTTTTCTATTCTCTTTTCAGATAAACTCTTGTTCCTTCCTTTCTAACCATTCTGAAATTTCCTTCTTAGTCAACCTCCAAAACATTCCCTTAATCAAAGAGTCTGGGTCCTGGAAACAGAACCTCATTGTAAAACCCTAGGTTCAAGTTATCTTTGACCAAAAAAACCCTTTATACACTGGACCTTTCGACATCACCTGCATAGTTATATGAAGTCTCACCCGAGGTATCTATTGGGACTGAAGGAACCAATTTTCTATAGTGGTGAGGGAATGGGAGGTTATCATTCTATTAATTCTTATTTGTCTATTTTGTGTGCATTATTCTACAAGTGCTCTTCTTCAGTTACTTAGTGAATCTCATATTCATATTACCATTGTATTCCATATTACAACATAATCCCATTACTTTAACGTTCATAACTATTGTGCCATGATTACACATAAGAAAAATCTACTCTAATATGCATCTAGAAATATTCCATAAACAATCACACAAAATACATGCAACAAAAAATTTAAAGTAGTTCACCCAACTCTGGGATACATCCACAATGGATGGATTCTTCATTATGCATTTGGTAATTACTTCAATCTTTCACATTGCGCGTACAAATGTACATCATAGTTATCCTCTCCTTTTCTTAGCCTATCCACTCTGTAGTGCAATCCATTATCTCTCTCTTTGCATCATCTTCTTAGTACAACTCAAGAATAACTCCTATACTCAGCAGAAAATAACTAAATAGAACCTACAAGAACTCATAAAAAATGGAATGAAAAGGAAGCCATATTCTCCCAAACCATTACATATTTATACATAATTATGAACTCCCTAGTCTTCCTTCTTCTTCTACGCACATCTTCTATAATTATGATTTTTTTGTACAATATTTCTTGCATGCCTATCCACTATGAACCTTGGTGTGTGTCTTTCCTTGTTGAAGAAGTTATCATGTTTGTACTTGGAATTATCGTGTTTAAGGATTTCATGAACTTAGTGTTGGAGGGGTTGGATCTATTCAACCAATATAGCCACATGATATTCCTTGTTCTGAGCATGGGAGGACTCTGTCAATGAAGATTTGGAATGAAAATATATATCAATGGGAGCTAATGGTTGGAACCCCAAGAATGCCTCAAAAGGGTTGTGGCCAATAAAGCTATGAAGGTATATGTTATAGCATTTCTTGACTAGAAAATGCAGAGGCACCCCCATAATTGAAGAATTAATATCTTTGTTCTCTTATACAATCTATTCAACTTTATTTTGTTCGACATAAAGGTATTGGGTTGAGGCTGTGGTGGTCATAGTGTCCTTTTGTTCACCTTCTGACCAAATCATGTAGAGGCTAAATTTGTGGTATGAAAGATTACTTTGTGGCACTATTGTTTTGAGATAATAGTCCTAACTACCTCTGGTATCCTATAGAGATGACCCCATAGAGTAATAATGACATTATAGGGTCGAGAATCATAAACAACATTAACCTTCCATATATATGGTTGGCCTCAAATAACATCATATAATTCCAGTGGGGAAACATCACACATTACCTCATACCTAAATGGATTGATTCCATAGGATAAGAAACATTGTTGGTTGATGTGAACATATCATCCATGGTGAATCCATTTGATGTTGTATGGTTGTGGGTGTGGTGTTGTCAGAAAATCCAATTCGTTGACGACATTTTCTAAGAATAGGTTATATTAGCTTCTACTATAAACAATGAAATGTAGTGGGGTCCCCTTCACCCATGTTTGTGAATGGAAGAGGTGATCCCCCTCCTTAGGCTCCTCTAGTTATTCTATTTGTATTTTTGTGGTTGTGATGGCAACAATGGGTTCTACATCGACGATTTTTTTTCCTTTTTTTTTTT